>CAMQGK010000399.1:945000-1050000 GCA_947000775.1 Pterois miles
AGCTCAGCATTTAGCTCAGAGCACCGCTGTGTCGATGAACAGCCTCATAGTAGTAGTACAGTAGTACTGAATGTATTCTCCACTTGTTTGCTTTTGTACTTCACTTCATGAAGAGGAATAATCTTTGTTTTCAAGCACAAAAAAATAGGATTTCAATATTCAGCTTTGACATCATTATTTCCTTTGACACTTTTAAATGCTGATGAGTAAAACTTTCCTTGTTTCAGATACAATCAGCTTCCGCTGTGTGAAAATAAGACGGTCAGAGGGAATAACATCACTGCTCGTCACTATTAACAGTAAACTGATCTGAATAACTGGCCTGTTTCCTCGTTGCATGAATGACCGGCTCTCTGAGCTGAATGCTGAAGCAGCTGAAGGCCGTGACAGTGCAGTTTAATGACCTTTACGCAGCCTTGTTTCGCACAGACTCCTCATTCAGACTTAAATAAATAAAGTGAAAATAACTTTCTGTCTCAAGGACGCTCACACAGATGGCCATGACATCAGCGATTCTCAATGATAGGGCTACGAACAACGTCCGTGCTGAGCGGCTTCTCCTCTGGTTTAATCTTGGCAGCCGGCGACATTACGTAAAAAGGACCTTCTTAATCAATGACCCAGTACTACAGGGGATCTAATCACTGTTTCCAGCCTGAGCTTATCTAAACATGCAGTATCTTGTCATCGATGGAGAAATAGTGCAACAGCACTTTGGACATCATGCAATCCTCTATCGCCCAGTAGATACGGGACGTTAAATCCAGGCAAATGTATTTATGAAGCACTTTTAACAGTCTCATCAAAGAGTAAATTCACAGCAGGAGGAGGGAGGAGAGCTGCTCTCCAAGCAAGGATCAATAAAACAATCCTGCTATCATTTTCAGCATGGACAGTAGATGTTTTCCAAGGACAAAGTAGGTCAGAACTTATCTGAGTATCTGTTACTGGTTCTGGTTCTGCAGGAGACAAAGAAAACTGGCAGTCACAGCAAAAGCAAGATCTAAACACATGCATTTAGTGTGTGTGTTGTGGAAATTACAGCCGACCTGAGCAAACACAGATAAAAGAAAGACTGATGGGTTGAAAGTAAAACAATTAAACTGTGATTACAATGAGAGAGAGCAGGAGCAGGGCTGCAGTGGTTAGCACTGTCACCTGGCAGTAAGAGGGTCGGGCATGTGGAGTATTCAAGTTGTGTACAGCTACGTTTTTATTAACCTGACCCTGTTAGCCGTCATTGGAACTGAATGATGAACCGTCTGTCAATCAGATCAAATCAAATCGTCTTCGTTGCTGTTCTTTGCTCTTCTTTAAATGCAGAAACACTCTCCAGGTCTGATAGAGGTGACGCTGTTGCAGCCAAACCTTTAGTTGTTTAGAACCAACAGTCGTCTCACGTCATCATCTCAGGGTCGTACGCTGCCTTCACGTGGGGTCGTGTTTACCGTGTGCACCAGAGGAGTCCATACGAACTTCCCCTCACGTCGTATTCACGACCTCGATTGTTTCCATAAAACAATGGGAAGCTGTAGATGTACAGATATGTGCAGTAATTTAAAGGTTTACCCTTAAAATACTAAATAATTGATCATGACTTAAGATTACATTAATTTTATGTTTTCATTAACAATTTATTGCATTTGTATAGATCTTACATGATTAAATGTGAGATGATATTTTACTGATATAAATGCATGTAAAAATATAGAAATCACAAGTCATTCAAAATGTTTTCCTTAAAATTGCAGGCCATTTAAGCACATAAAAAGTACATTTCTGTAAATCCCTGTAGAAAGACAATTTAAGATATTATTTCACATAATGTATTATATTATTTTCTTTCTGTGACGTAGTGTGGGATCATGGGAGTTGTGGATTTCACCAAAACTACTTTCACATAACCAACCTAGATTATATAAATAAGTTAAATAAATCAACACAGCTACATACATACATCATATATCTCCACAACGAGCAGGTCTATCTGCAGGATCCTGGTCTCTGTGGATCGGTGAGACCTCCAAGGATTCATCCCCAGTGTCAGTAACACTGTGACTGAGTAAACTGTGATGAACCAAAGGAAAAACTTACATTTTTATCCTCTGCTAAAATGTTTTCTAGATCAGACAGTGGATAACAGCATTATATCAATGATGTCATGAACAGATGAAGTGAATTCATTCAGTAACTCCTCGACTACAACTGAGCCAAAGCAGATAGAAACAACACAAAGCTCAGAGACTCTACAGAGGTTTTAGTAGGACAGGACCAGGAGGACTCTCCATTTGGACACCTGGATACCCAATGTGTGCTAGATGGGTTTTCTAGCTCTAGAAAGGGAATCTGGCTTTTTAATCCTCTTGATATCCACCACATGTGCCCACAGTGGAGCCTTTGGCCATGTTATTGACCCTGTGGACCATCACATCTTCCACTGTACTCAGTAGAAAATCAACAAAGAACAACTGCATTCTGGAGTAGTTTTATTGTAATAATGAAATATGATCAAGTAAAACTTAGATAATAACAAATAAGATCAAACTAAACAATCTAAATAAGATAAAACAAAAAGAATCCAAAGTATGCAGATTCAACATAAAGACAGTCAAAGATATTATAAAGTAAAAATATTTTTGTAACTAAAATGTTGAACTTGTTGCCAAACAAACATTGTTTGCATTTTATTTTACAGCATTTTATGAAGTTTTTAAAGGCAGTGATTTAACACCCAGCTCAGCCGAACCAGGTACCGGGTCCGTCAGGTAAAAGAGGTTAAAATGATCAGAAAGCATCAATATCATCAATGATTTTCACCGTGCAGTGGTTTGCACTGACGCCTCACAGAAGAAGGGTCGCAGGTTCGAATCCGGCTTTGGGTCCTTCTGTGTGGAGTTTGCATGTTCTCCCTGTGTTAGCGTGGGTTTTCTCCGGGTACTCCGGTTTCCTCCCACAGTCCAAAGACATGCAGGCTAATTAGATAATTAGTTAATGAGTTAACTCTAAATGTCCAGTAGGTGTGAATGTGAGTTGGCGACCTGTCCAGGGTGAACTCCACCTTCGCCCAATATCAGCTCCAGCCCCCCCCAAGACCCCGAACGGGATGAGTGGTTGCAGATGGATGGACAGGCCCATTAACATTAACATAATGCAGTGTAATGGCAGGTGGCATGTGATGGGATTTTATCCAAACAGATGACTGCATACTACTATGACTGCATACTAGCTTAGTGCTCAGCTGTATTTAGATGTGTTTAACAGATGACTGCATACTACTATTAAACACATCTAAATACAGCTGAGCACTAATGACATTAGGACACTTATTTTTATACGCTTATAAGACCTATAGGTCATAAAGGTCGCTGTCTTGAATCCGGACCATGCAGGAAAAGCTTGTCTCCTTTCTGTTCTGTGTCTCTGAACAAAACACTGAGGTTGTACTGGTCAGCTCCCAGTGCAACCACTCAGTCTGCCTCCCGTACAGCTGTTTTAACATAGTTCATTCACAACGTTTAGTATCCGAAGCTTCATGTGCGTTTTTCCTTTAACACTAACACATGAATGGTGAGGGTCAACGGGTGACAAGCCGCTGCAGCTCTCTCTCCAGTTTATTGCGGGCAATAAGTCTGCAGGGAGGTTTTAAAACTCAGCACATGCTGCAGGCAGCGTCACTGCAGCAGGAACCTGTCGAGGTAAAAACCGCTTCTCTATATCTGAATGACAACATTCTGCATCATTTCGCTGATTGATTACCTGTTGTGACATTTTAGTGACTAGAAAAGATATTCAGTAATAATTCATTAAGGCTGCAAGCAAACATAAGAGACATCCAGTTAATAATACTACTGCTGTACTTATACATCTAGTCTGATTAGTTCAGTTCAAAATAATTCACCTTTCCCCCCTCTGTATCTCCAATTTGCGATCAATGTAAATGGAGGTACACTGCTGCATTTTTGTCTGGGGTTTATCAGAAGAACTCCTCAGTTCTCCCTTCACTCATTCAAACAGCTCTGTTGATGGGCATAAAAACCTATCCTCAAAGCCTGGAGGACACCAACCCTCGCATGAGCTGCTTCCAGTTATCCACATGGAGAAATTACAAAATAATAATTAAAATGCCAACGTGAATGGGAAGAATCACGTGGTCCATTTCTGCAACATTTGCATTCAGTTTGACGGCATTTGTATTTGTATATTGATTGACTTGTATTTCCTTTTTTCTCCTGTGTTTTCTGAATACTCACATTATGGACGGCTTGCATTCAACAATCACATGTGGATAATAATGCATGTATGTATTTGTACCTCTCAGTCATAAATGCAGATTATCTGACATGTATGTAAAAATGTGTTTTTCACCTGCTGTTAAAAGCAGAACCTTGAAGGTTATTATGGTTACAAACTTCTTTTAAAAGCAGCGTTTACCTTTTACTGACCTCTATAGACAGCCAGCAGCAGCTGCAACATCATCTACAGAGTTTATGTATATCATCTGGTAATACGTCACAAGTACAAGATTTGTGTTTGAAAACTGCAGTTGCTCAATTTTACTCAAAGTTTTCATTTCATTTCAAACCAGAAATTAATGAGAAACTTGTGTGAAAAGAACCAGGCAGTTCATGTTATATTATTTCAATATAATTTGTTATTCATACCCCAGATATTGTTATTGGTTGATCAGCTTCCAAAGGAGGACATGACCACAGCAGCCCAGTGTGTATATGCTGTCGTGCTTCCAGCTGAATCCCTGCTGACATGCTGGTTGTGTTTTCTCTGTCCAGATGAGGTGGAGTGTTGCTGCTGTGTTGGCGGTGCTGCAGCTCTGCAGCCCGTCGCTACAGTCTGACCCGCTGCTTTACGTCGCCCAGGTGCACGACGGCCAAGAAAAGCCCAGCAGTGAGTCACAGCATATTATTACAGCTTTATCTGGACTGAACAAACAATCTACCTTTTCACAGAAGAGATTCCTGCTCTTTAATGAAATGAGACTGAACATACAAACATAACCACCATGGCAGAGGTAATAACAACCCACGAGCAAATTTACACCAATCAGCCATAAACTGAGGTCAGCATGGTCGCCCTGCCCGGTCTGCAGCTACGCAGCCTCTTACCCAACAAACTGTGATCCACTGTGTGATCTGACATGTCTATATTCATTCCCTCAGACTGTCGGGGGTGCATCCTTCATTATTCCTATAGTCTCACAGCAGTTCGTGCAATAGTCACAAAATGTAATATATTTGATTCCCGTACAGACAGTAGACACAAATTTACCTTTTTTCTGACGTTCAGCACCACTTACAACAACATTTTTATGCTTTTTCCTACGAATGTCCAACAACACATGAAGCAGGGAAAGGGACGTCCCATTAAAAGTTGCCGTGGACTTTGGTGAAGTAGCACTTCACAACTGACATGCTCACGCCGCACGTCTTTGTCATTCACATTCGTGGAAAAAAACGTACCCAAGATTCCTCGTGAAATAGTACTTTTTTTTTTCCCTGTCAAATCTGGTGTGTACTTGCTAGTCTGTTAACATCATCTAATGTTACGGCGTCACTGATATAACCAAACTTGAATTCAATTTAACTCTTTTAATTTAGCATTTTGTGTCAGAAGGGATTGTATGTCTGTGAATTTGATTGGATGGAAAGTTAAACAGGTTTACGAAGTGACTTTGTGTTATAAAGTTTATATACATACAGCATTAGTTGAACCTTTAGGGAGCCAAATGGGTGGCAAGCAACCAGTTGTTCACAAGCTATGCATTGGAAAGCCCTGGTTTAAAGCAAGTACATCATGCTTTGATTAAAACTAGTTTCTGTTTGTCTTTTAGATTATTTATATAGTTTTGATCCTGCATTTTCTCAATGAATGTACTCCCTCCTAAAACAGTAGATTTTTTACCAAAACTAGTTTCTTTCTGTCTTCCCAGAGCCATGGCTTAACCCCACACGGGAAGATGTTGTCCCTTCCCGGGGACTCATCCAACCCCCTGAAATCAGAGAGATCCCAGAAACCGAGACAACCTCGCACTCCTTCCCCATGTTTGGTGAACACACCAACCTCAAGTGGGTGAAGTGGAGCGGCCGCCTCCCAAACGGTGCCGTCGCCATATTCAACGGCTACGCCGAACGCACCGACTACGTGTGCAAAGTCAACTGCGAGGCTGGTTTCTACTCTCCCAGCAAAGGGAGCTTCTGCCAGTATCCATACGCCGACAAAGAGTATGCGTCCTCCAAGTTTGAAGTGCTGGTCAACGTGGACCACTTTGAGTTCCTACAGTGGGTTGAAGATTCTTATGGGTCGGTCCCAAGTTATGCCATCAGAACCTGCCCCGACTCAGACATCTATGTGGGCAAAAACAAGTACGGTCTTGGAAAAGTAGTGCCCCAACACGAGGCGTTCTTCCTCCCCTGGGAGGGTGATGAGTACTGGTATAAGAGCTACCAGGTTCTCGCCATCAACAGAGACAGTTACAGCCAGCACATCTCTCACGTGGAGTACGGCATCGACCAGATGGAGCTGTTCCACCATCCTCCGGAGGCCCTGCAGCTCGCCAAAGTCACCAACTTGGAGTGCAGAAGTGTGCAGAAGACAGTGAGACTGGAGAAGACCAGTTCGGTGGAGAAGACCTGGGACATTGGCAGAGAGACCCGCAACGGCTCCGTCTCCACCATGAAGGCCAAAGTGCCCATCCTCGGCCCGGGGACGGTGGACTTCACCAAGGAGCAGACGGTGACCTTCTCAGAGGGAACCAGCATGACGGAGTCCATCAGTCACTCCGTCTCTGTGGAGCTGCTGGTCCCCCCCAACCACTCCTGCGCCGTGAGGATGGACGGCAGGAAGATGACGGCCGACATCCCCTTCACTGGCAGGCTGAGCAGGACCAACCACAACGGAGACACCCACTGGACGTACATCACGGGCACCTACGATGGCATGAGCGTCGGCGAGATCAATGCTGTGGTGGAGAGATGCCAGCCGGTGACTGACGCTGTTCCCTGCTCGCCATCTCAGCACTGATCATCAGTCTGTTAAATGTAAAAAAAAAAAAAACAAAACTCTGTTTTCCAAATAAAATCAATCAAGAATTCAAAGTTTTTCTTTTTTATTTGTCTTCCTTTAACTGAGATATTTTTGGACAGTTAGATGAAGTTTAATTTACGACTACAAAGCTGAACTATTCATTAAATCCCTTGAAGTGTGTGTCTAAAGATATGGTATCAATATTCATCAATAGTCACAATCACACGCAAAACAAAAGCTTCCAATAAGAACGCCGTTCTTGCTTTGGGTGTGTCATTTGTAGGCCATGTGGTCTGAACTGACTGCAGTGTAAATGCATCATGAACAGGCTACGCTGCTACGCTCAGATCTGGTGATGTAGAATAAAACGAGGGAAAGACTGCTGATGGTGGGTCAACCAGTTTTGTTTTGTAAGTTACATTTGTGATGTTTGTGATGTGTTTTCAGCACTTATTGAGCCACTGTTTCCATGCGTATTCTAAGGTCTATGATGTTTTCCCTTAATCTAAGGGGATTGGCTGCCCCTGCTGGTACTACGCCTTCACACATGTTTAATATTCACGCTTCTGCGAGGAAAAACATGACTATATATGAATCATCCTTGCATTGGTTTGGTTCAGGAACTGGATCTTTAGGTGTGAACCTGACCTAAGTAATTGTATAGGGCTGGCTTAAGGCATAGGCCACATAGGCAGTCACCTAGGACGCCACCTTTTGGGGGGGTGCTGGTCGCCCTCTAAAATAAATAAATAAATAAAATGCTAGTCAGCGCCTGTTTTCATTTTCTGCACAAAGGTAACAAATGAACAAATCTATAAAAAAAGAAAGAAAACTTTTTACCCCTGTAACACTTTCAAGCAAACAACATCAGGGACAATTTTGTCTTTATATTATAATACATATACAGTTATTTATGAAATAAAAAATCTTATTTTTTGTCTTTAAACCACTGTGAAGCCTGATGTGTGTTGCAGGTTACGGGGCTAGGTTAGTCTTCTGGAGGGTTGAAACCTGACGCAGACCTCAGAAATAAGGAGGATTTTGAAACCAAAGCCAGAAATAATTTTTATTAAGACTTTCATTGCAATTTTTTTGTGAATTCATCTACAATGTATGCAATATTTGCAGTTGTGTGTTTGCAAAAACTTTTATACATACATTTTTATATATACTCCCAAACATAAGTAAAATCAAATCAAAAAGTAAATGAATATGTATATGAAAGTGTACACAGTACGCAGATGAATGTGCGTGTATACTGTGTATGACAGTGGACGTAGATGTGAATGTGTACATATATATACATGCAAACTTTTCCTCAGTTATCCATTTATTTTTCTTGATTTTATTTTCAATATCTTCAATACAGCAGACAGCCACTAAGTGTTATGCAAGTTATGCAGTGATGTCACCAATATACAAATTGGCCTTTTACCTAATCTGTGGACATTTATCTACTCTTGGAGCTACTTGCTGGAAGCTGCTTTAGTTGAGTGTTGAGTCGGGTAAACTGGCCCTCAGCCACCGTGCTGGTGGCGCTGTGGCCCCGCGGAGCACGAAAAGCCTGCCGGCCGTGTTGTCTTCCCTGCGGACGTTGACTGGTGTGAGAGGGCACTGACGGGACCGCCAGCGAATGTCGCCTCATATCAGCGTATTTTAGAAATTGTGTAAAATCCTATTATATGTGTTATTAGCCTCTATGTGAGCCTCACCGGCAGTGAACGTGTTCTGCGGTCGGTCTGTTGGTGCTGAGTTAGCCACATTAAGCTAACGTTAGCAAGCTAACTGAAAGTTACCTTCACACTGTGACAGACAGTATATGCGATATAAAAACGTTTCTCCTAGGAGATTCTAATGTAACTTAACTAATATAATGAAAGCCAAATAGAGATAAACATAGCTAAAGATGATTTTCATATGTATTGAATCCCATTAAGAAATCAGTGTAATTACATAATGAACGTCCAGGGTATTCTCATAGGAAATGTTGTTTCACCGCCGTAAATCACGATGAAAACATCTGAAATTTGACTTAATGCCAACAGCTGACAGTCTTTATTTATGTGCCGATTGAAAGGGGTCGCCGTTTCGAGTAGATTGTGTTGTTATTTAGCGCTCTTTCTGAAGAGGCTGTTGAACTTTGTCACCATGCGACGACTTTTAACGAGAATCATGAACCGAGTTTTGCTCAGTGAGCCGTTTACACCAGCGATGGCCATTGACGCAGAAATACACACACAAGGCCGACGAAGGCTGGTAAGTGTGAAACCTCACATCATCTACAGTTTGTCTACTACACCGCAGCTACAGGACTAGTTGAATATCGTTGACTTTTTCAGGTTTACTAAGCAAATAATCGCCTGCTAGTCTCACTGGATTGGATCCCACCAAACTCCATTCAAAAATCGTACAATGTAATGCTGTTTCACTGATTGGACTAAAGATCCATCCCATAATATACGTTTGAAGACATATACTGGTTCACTGTAAATCACATTTCAATTCGGTATAAATTTTATTCAAATTAAGTGCTGCTTTCTGTGCTAGATATTGAATTAAACATCGATATGTACTACTACAGCCATGTAGTTGCCACTAAGCAAGGCTACATTAAATTGATGGAATTTAGAATGGAGACCTGGTGTGATGTGACTGTGTTTTGTCCAAGGAGTTTGCCACAAAAATGGGTTTGATAGAGACAAAACAGCCAAGATATTAGTTGAATTTGCACTGTAGAACCTTAAGGGCAATCGTGGAGTTTCTGTGTTGATCTCCACTGTGTTTACTTCTCACTGTGTGTGTGTTCAAAGCAAAAAAACTGAATAAAAGCTCAGTGTTTAGAGGCAGAACACAATGTTAGCAGTGTGTCAGCAGCAGCCATAGAGTCTAACACAATGTAGTCTACAGTGGTTCTGATAACAGAGCTGGATCAGTACCATCAGTACAAGGCAGCGGCTGTGTATGTGTCCTTCTCTGTGTTTATGTCAGCCTCCTCAGCTGACTTAAAACTCTCCATGGCTGTTTGTAGTGAAAGAAATGGCCTTGTAGAAGCAG
The DNA here is from genome assembly GCA_947000775.1 of Pterois miles. Taxonomy (NCBI): domain Eukaryota; kingdom Metazoa; phylum Chordata; class Actinopteri; order Perciformes; family Scorpaenidae; genus Pterois; species Pterois miles. The sequence goes on from CAMQGK010000399.1 coordinate 955,093, forward strand.
TAATCCACTGTTATTTCTCCATTAGTGTGTTTTTAAACCTTCTCAATCATCTGATTGAGCTTCATCTAACAATGAATGTGAAACACAAAGGCACATTTATTTATATAGCACAATTCACACACTTTCTCAAAGTGTATTAAAAACACAGAAATATGTAAGTGAGTTTAAAAGAGACGGTTAAAGCAAATGTGCAAATAAGAGAAAATCATTGAGAAGATAAATCCAGAGGTGGGCCACACCTTTAAATTCACTGGTAACTGTATAAATATATAATAATCACCAACAATCTCCTTTAATATGTAATAGTCCAAATCAAATACCTTAATCCTCTGAGACCCACAATAGGCCTGTTTTTGTCTTTTTTAAGGGGGTCCAGGGGGTCTTTATGGGGAGAACTCATTTACATTCACATATCGTGGAGGTCAGAGGTCAAGGGACCCCTTTGGCTAAATTTGGTTATTTAACCTGCTTCCTGACAACCTAGCATGACATGTTTTCTAGTTTACTATCTGTACTTTCTCTCTAACCTCATTGCTGAAACTACGAGAGCCTCTGAAAGACAGTAAAGTGGGTGTGGATGTGTGTACTTCTGTGTGTGTAACAGGTGGTGGGGCTGGGTAACCCGGGGATGGAGGGTACCAGACACAGCGTCGGCATGGCGGTGCTCGGCGCGCTCGCCGCCCGGCTCGGCGTGGCCGACCGCTGGCGTGGCGACAAGCACGTGTCCGGTGAGGTCATCGTGTCAGAGGTCCAGCAAACACATGTGGTGCTGCTCCGTCCACGGCTGCTGATGAATGTCAACGGAGTGTCAGTGGCCAAAGCAGGTGAGGTCACTCTGTGTGTGTGTGTGTGTGTGTGTGTGTGTGTGTGTGTGTGTGTGTGTGTGTGTGTGTGTTGTATCTGACCAATCTGATTCCTCTCTGTGTGTCTTTTAATAAACTCATCATTAATTAAACAGAAATTAAATCAACAACAGCAGACGTCTTCCAGCATGGGTCTATGAGTGTTTACACCAAAGCTGGGAATTAAATTAATTGGGACTTAACTGAAACTTCAATATCTTTCCATGTTGAGCAAAAGAAAGCAGCATTTACACTGAAATATTTGCATTGTTATTACAGTTCCTGATCATTAAAGCTGGAGAAATGAGTTGCTTTTTATTAGAGATGGACAAAAAAATGAATCAGCAATGATTTTCATAATCAATTTTAGTTGTTTAATCAAGCAAAACTGCAAAATAATGGCTGGTTTCTGTAAATGTACGTACATTTTTTATCTGTTTGTCAAAAATAAAAATGACTCTTTTTTACGCCAACAACAGCAATGTTTCACCCTCGTGAGGAAAAAGGCAGCAGAGACCCAGTAAATAGTGAAGCTGTCTCTTTAAAAATGTAATGCAATGCAAAATGTTTAAAATCACAGTAACTTCAGTCCCATTCCCACCCCTGGTTAATATGGATATTTAATATATCTGAGTCCATGTGATCTAACGTGTGTGTTTGTTGTCGCCAGCTGGTAAATACGGCATCAAGCCTGAAGACATCCTGCTGGTCCACGATGAGCTGGACAAACCGCTGGGCAAAATGGTCATCAAACAGGGAGGAAGTGCCAGGTCGGTTGTATTCAGCATGTTCCTCCGACTCCATGCTGAAGTTTGAAGGTCTGGAAAGTGAAACATTATGGTGTTTTGTAAAGCTTTCAGTGTGACAATTTTATTATTAACTTGAAAAACATGACACCAAAACACATGAAACACAACACCAAGATCACACTAAAATCAGACCAGAATACAAAATCAAACTGACGCATCATGATGAACACACAACTTATATCAGCAGGTCGAACAGCTGAGATAAGAAACAAAACATTAAATACATAAATAATAGATTAATGAACATGTTGTGAAGAGAGAAAAAAATAAGTTTTTTACAAATTCATATCATTATTGAAGAAAAACACTGACTGTAACATTGAAGAGTAATTATTTTAACACTACACTTGTTTTCAAATGTTTTTTATCATGATTTCTATTTTTATTCATCCTTCCAAAATAAAGTGTTTAATTCATATTTTAAATAGACAGATAGTCTGAGAAGGGCTGCACAGCGGTTACTGTCGCCGTGGTTTCTTCTGTGTGGAGTTTACAGGTTCTCCCCGTGTTAACGTGGGTTTTCTCCGGGTGCTCCGGCTTCCTCCCACAGTCCAAAGACATGCAGGTTAACTGATGACTCTAAATTGCCCGTAGGTGTATTGTACCTTCATTGCCCTGGAATAATGGTGGCCTGGTGCACCCTGATAAAACCCTCAGAAAACTAGAATGGTGCTCAGAGAGCGTAGACCTCCACCGGCTGGCGCCTTCATCCAGGTGTGTTTTAGTTTATGTTGAGATCAGCGCTACGTAGTCGAGCATCGTAAAACACTTCAAAAATCCTTTAAAAAAAAAAAATCCTGAATCTGGATCATGATCTGGATCGCCACCAAAATGTAATAGATTACTCATGGTGCCACACCACACCCCTCCAAAAAATTACATTCAAATCTCCGTAACATCACCAATATCACAGAGGAAAAGGTCCAAAGCCCTCCAGAATATTTTTATTATTATTTGGTGAAGTGGGCGATGAGATTCAGTGGTGCTAAAATCAGCATAACAAATTGTGGGATGTTTATTGTAATATTTTGTGGAGGAGACATGAAGAGATTTGAGTGAGAATGTCAGATTGCTGTTTGACCCTGTGTTGTTCCCGTTGACAGAGGCCATAACGGCGTCCGCTCCTGTGTGGACTGTCTCCAGACCGACGTAAGTGACGCTGCACTTCACGCTGTTTTAGGAGAAACCGATTTTTATTTTTTATTATTGATTTTAGCTCAGACACAGTTGAGCTCAGTGGGTGAGAGCTACTGTAAACACAGAACATCAAATATCACAATATTTTTAAGATTTTAAGATGCTGCAGGGTTGACTACTGGTGCTTTCACAAAATATTTACACAGTGAGATTTCTGATAAATAATCAATAATGTGGATATAATGACTGTAGGTTAAGACATAGAACAATAGAACAGTACTGTAATGCTGCCTTTAAAACCAGGATGTCTGGTGTCATGTCACAATATTGATCTAATATTGATATATTTCACAGCCACAGTTGTTAAGATGAGGTATCTATCCAGATTCTCAGTGTACATAGCAAAATTAATATACTGTACATATATTAGGGGCGTCAGAGTTTAATCAATAATACTTTGTTAATGCTTATTTGTTTTAACGCCTCTAATTTCTTGAACACATTCACGCAACTTGTGATTTTTAAGTTTTAAAGAGAACCAGTTTGTGATGGAGGTTAAATAACGCTCCAAACTCCAAACAAAAAAACTGTCCTGTCCATCTCCAAAGGGGTCCGTTGACCTCTGACCTCCAGATGTGTGGATGTAAATGGGTTCTCTGGGTCCCCACCAGTCTCCCCTTTACAGACATGCCCACTTTAGGATAGTCCCAGTCAGTCTGGATCAAGTCGTAGTCAAGTCAGCACTCTGACACACTGACAGCTGTTGCCTGTTGGGCTGCAGTTTGCCATGTTCTGATTGGAGCAGAACATATATTACATGTACAAACAGGTACAAATGCACTGCATGAGCAAAAGTGCTGAATATAAAGTAGACTGAGCAGGTTGCTTTCTGCTGAAACAAAATCAAATCGACAGTGAAATCTTTTAAAATTTTATTTCAAAAACACAGAACACTGGACTGAAGGTGAACGCGTCTCTCGTCCTCTCGTCTCTCCCACAGGTGATGCCCAGACTTCGGGTCGGGATCGGCCGGCCGACGGGGAAAACGTCCGTGGAGCGTCACGTCCTGGGCCGGTTCTCCGCCGAGGAGAAGAAGGTTCTGGACTCTGTTCTGGTCCAGAGCGTGGACCTCCTGCTCTCCCAGCTCTCCCAGCAGGACTGCCAGTCCCCGTCCTCACCAGCAGGGGGCAGACAAGCAGCACAGAAGACGAAGGAGACGGAGCGCTCGGCCTCTGCAGCTGAAACCCCTGCTGCTGCTCAGAGCTGAAGATCAGAGGCTGAAGTCAGAATCAGGAACCTTCACAGAGGGTTGATCCTCTGGTGATACCGAGCAGGAAACGGGACGGACAGTTCATCAAAGTGGATGGAAAGGAGACCTGCAACTAGTTCTGTGTGAATTTATTTAAAAATCATTCACTCTATCAAATGTCAAAAATGCTGACTGTTTCCAGTCAGAACAGTATTGATTACTGAATGTTTGTTTAACGCTGAGGAAGAGCAGCAAGTGAAAAATCGATCAAGGATGTCTAATTCTGATGAAATGCTGTACATGAATGGTGCATTAATCCCATGGTTTTCTGTCAGTGTGCATTTTTGAAGCTCACACAGAGGCAGATTAAGGTTTTATACATTTACTCTGATTGAAATCATAAATTAAGAGAAATGTGAAGCCTTGCTGGAGGTGTACATGGCAATTTTAACAATAAAAAAGCAGATTTAATCAGAGTTTGTTATCTGTGCAACTGATCATTTCCAGTTCTAGTGGGCGTGAACGAATATGTGTGGTAGTCAACGGAGAGAGATTAATACATTTTGATCCTGTTTGAATGGCAGCATGAATTACACAGATGATGTTTGTCCATCTAAATGATAATTTTGCAGGTCAGCGTGTCGTAGTATCATGTAGTTTAGAGTGAAACCGCTCAGTGAACTACATCTCATCGTACAGTATACGTCAGCAGCACTAGCATGCTAACGTAGTAGCTCTGGTCCACACAGATGGACTGCTATCTGACCTGATGTGTTTTATTAGAGACTTGGTCAGGAAGACAGCGAAGGATCAGACCTGTTCCCAGTAGGAAACACAGACATCGTAGCTTCAGCAAAACTTTACTTTTGTGTGTCGTCTTTCTGATTATGTGTTTTCAGTCTGATACTTAAGCAGTTTAACTTCAATCTGTGACTTTCTTGATTTCCAAAATTATCTTTTAAAACGGCAAACATAATCTGTGAGATTCATGGTGTAATTCAAACACAAGCAAAAAAATTCTGTCTCCCTCTCCATTGACTACCATTAATAGTTTTGCTGAAATAAGGTCACATGGTGGATATGTGGAAGGGGCGGGACTTCACCACAAGTAATATGGTACTCATACAGTAAAGGCTGGTCCTCACTAAAAGACTTCAGATCTTAACAGATGGAAAATGTGAGAGATCCACACATAAAAACACAGCAAGAGGGTCACAGGTTCGATTCCGGCTGTGTGGAGTTTGCATGTTCTCCCCGTGTTAGTGTGGGGTTTCTCCGGGTCCTTCAGCTTCTTCCCACAGTCCAGAGACATGCAGGCTAACTGATGACTCTAACTTTACCCATAGATGTGAATGTGAGTGTGTCAGCCCTGCGACTGACCGGCGACCTGTCCAGACCGTACGCCGCCTTCGCCCAGTGTCAGCTGTGATCAGGATAAGTGGTTGCAGATGGATGGATGTGTGGAGAGCAGCAACTTGGCCAAAAGAAGCAATCACACACTAACAGATTCATTCATCAACAACAAGAGTCCCAACTAAAAAAAGCAAAAAACAAATCCTGCAAAATCTCCGGCAATCAAACATGATTGTTAGTTTTTCGATGTTGGATGAAGTCTTCAGTCAGCTTGGATCTCTACTGGTTATCGTTCTTTCCAACATGACGACGGAGTCATCGGCGTCCTCTGAGGTCCTCACACACAACAGGATAATACTGAAATACTGAACATGTTTAATATTTAAGATTTGAATTCGGTGCAGACAGGATGGACTTCAGAGGGTCATGAGTGTAGACCATTCACAAATATTTTGACTTTGCCCTGAAAATGCAGTTTTTGGGGAATGGTCATATGGTTTTTCTCAAAATTGTGGGCAGATGATAAACCTAAGTCAATATAGTGCTGCACTTCGGTAGTGTGACGGGGGATACTGTGTTCAGAGCAGACAGACACCTGCTGAAAGTGTTGTTGGCAGCCTGAAAGAAGGCCGTTACGAGATGGTATAAAGCAGAACCACCCACACAAGAGGGATGAAAATAGTGAATGAAATATGTGAATTGTTAACCAACAGGATCAGTGTTGAGAGAAATGGACCATGTTTACATGCCAATGACGAGCTGAGGGAAGGGTATGTTGTCTTTCTGTCATGGAAAAGCAAAAATCAAAATAAAAAAGAAAATAATCAAAACAGGATCAGGTCTCATTTGTGCCCATGCATGGTGGCCTTTTTAAGTTAATGGACTCCAAAGGGATGCACTTCAAACAAGCTGAGGGTAAGAAAAGAAAAGAAAAAGCTCAGTTTCTCCTCTTTTGTGTCTCAACGTGACGGCGAACCTCCTCATGCTGCCGTTAGCCCAACTTACGCTTCTCCTCATCCGCTGCTCTCTTCCGTCTTGTCCTCCCCGATGTGGCTCTTTTGGCTAAAAACATATTGATTTCCCCCTTTCCGATTGTCACACTAATTACACTCTTCATCAATTAGGTGTCTTTAATGAGTTGCATCCAGTCAAGAGGCGCAGTGCGTTCTCACACTGCAGAGACTGACGGAGGAGGAGGCTTTCAGCGGGGGGAGGTGTGATGGACAAAAAAAAAGCCAGAAAAGAGCATATAAAACAGCGGAAAGAGGCCGACGAGCTGCTGAATGAGGGAAATCAATACAAAGGAGGCCAGTAGATTGCGATGGAGGGCTGAAGAAGAAAGGCAGGCGAGAAACAAAAGGGGCCAAACATTGTTTAGAGCCGGTTTGTTTGAGGCCTTCTGTCCTGCTGTAGCTCAGAGTCACAATGGCTGCAGGGACACACTTGTGGACATGAGGAGGAGGAGGAGGGGGAAGCTTCTTCAGTCTATGACACCACACACACACACTCTGAACACCCCTCACCCTCTTAAACCCCCCCCCTCTTTCTCTGCCGTGACCCCGTTGGGCCACCCTTCGCCTCCATCAGGCCACTTTCCCAGCCGCTCCTCGCTGGTCAGCTTCAGCAGCGCCTTCAAATAACTTTTCTTCTGCAGGGGTCAGAGGTCAGCAGTGGGGCTGGACACCTGGGTCTTTAGAGGAGACCCTAAATTTATTCAGCACCCCCCCTTGCTCTGTGGCCGGGCATAGCTGGGCGAACAGAGGCCTGGTGGGGGGTCTTCCCACAGATCTGCTAACTCTGCAGAAACAGAATAAGAGGGAGACCAGTTATGAAGTGCTATATTAATATAACACATTGACTGTTTATTTTGCATAGTATATTTTAGCCATGCAGGCGGCGTGTTGCAGGGATGGCGATGCCGGTCAGCCAACATCTACTGGATGGACTGACGTGAAATGTGCTTCAGATATTCATCGACTGACTTTAAAGCTTCAATAGGCAACAAGTTTTTAGCATCATTGGTTCAAAAACTACATTTTAACCTCTAATCATGTTGTAATTCATGAAAACCTCTGCACCTCCTCATGGCTCTGTTTTCAGGATTTACAAAGATCCTATCTGTGACGGGAGACTTGTAGATGCATGTTGCTTCGTCTGTAAGACGAATAGTTTAGTGTCCATCTCTTACAGAAAAGGACAGCGTTTATTATTTGAGCAAAAGATGTTTGAACTAACTACAAATCAGTGTTAACTTTGATAGCTAGTTTAGATTTAGTCTTAGTCTTTAGACGGAAAGGCTTATTAGTTTTAGTCACATTTTAGTCCTTTTTGTCCGGTTTTATTCACAGAAAGTCATTTGACTTTAGTCAGAATGTTTTCTGTCTTAAACCTGCAGTCGGCAGTATATTTTTTTTGGCATTATTGGTCAAAAATTTCATAATAACCTTTCAGCATGTTGTAATTCAGAGTTCTGCTCCACCTCATGGCTCTGACTTCAGACTTGTGATGGGAGACTTTGACCAATCACAGGTCAATTCAGAGAGAGAGTGAGCGTTCCTATTGGCTTGGTATTTCCTCAACTGATCTCAACATGGCTGCTGGGTCACAAACTTTTCATTTTTTTTTGTCTGACAGCTGCAGCAGAGACTCCAGATCAGTTCTGATTGGTTGTTTTCCTCTGGTCTTTGAGATCCTGTAGATGCCGATAAGAGCACCGGGGGACTACGGACGACACCGGAGGACTCCGGGGGACACCTGAGGACACCGGAGGACACCGGGGGACACCGAGGGACACCGGAGGACTCCCGGGACACCGAGGACACCGGAGGAAAGGAGGACACCGAGGGACACCGGAGGACTCCGGGGGACACCTGAGGACACCGGAGGACACCGGGGGACACCGGGGACACCTGAGGACACCGGAGGAAACCGGGGGAGGGACACCGGGGGACACCGAGGGACACCTGAGGACACCGGGGGACAGGATATAGTATGTTTTATAAGAAATAACTTTAAATCTGCTCCATTTCAACCCACTGCTGCTTTAATGATCTTCTGGCTTTTTTTCTAGTACCACCTTGAGTTTGACATTTATCTAAATATCTCAACATCTATTGGATGGATTTCCATGAAATCTGTTCCCCAGAGGATCAGTTTTGAGGGACTTTGGTGATCCCCCAAAGGTGTCACTTATTCAGTGAAATGGCAGCAATAATAGACCAGACATGACAATGTACATGTTGTTCAGCAAGATAATCTCACAATGATCACCACTTTTATGATTCTTGAAGCGTGAATGCAGTCACCAGACATTAAAAGCTAACGTTGGGCTATAAACGAACAATGCCGCGGTCACATGAGTGTAAGTATAAACAGCGAGGCTGCAAAGGAGGACGAGTCGGCGTGATGACGTTTAGTCTTTAGCCTCTCTTGTTAACAACCAACTTTTTAAATATTAGTAGTATTTGATGTCATTAAAATCTCTTCAGCTTGTGTTAACCACACGTTATTTCATAACCATTGACTTCCAGACGAGGGAACCAGAAGTGTTAAAGAGTTAACTCAGTTCCAGGTTTTAGGCCTCAGTCCTGCATCAGTCGATACCTTCACCTCAGCTGTGCTTTCATTTTGTTTCATGCTATTTAGCAAATGTTAGCATGCTAACACACTGTCTGCAGCTCTGCTGAGCTTTTAGCTCCTGTTTTTTGGATTTACGGCACATCAACTCTGAAAGAGATATCAACCAAACCGTCAGATGGCAGCCAGACTAGATGAGAACATGAACTCTCTGGTCTGGCTCATCCTGTCTGGATGGCCCTCCTCTGTATCATCTGTTAAAGCTGTTCACACAGTCCAGGCTGACCCCTCATTCTTGTCTCTGGTCTTCCTGGATCCATACGGCTCTGCCATCCAGAGGCCGATTCCTGACCACAGCTACCGGCCCTGTTACCTTGGCAACCTGCTGCAGAGGTGTATTGACATGACCCTTATCCAGCGACTGAGTGCAGACGTCACCGGTCCCCAAACTGAGGTCCAGGACCTCACCGGAGAATCACCACCTCCTCTGTCAACTGAAGGATTGTAATTGGCTGATATCAAAGTTGTTGTGTATTTTCTAGCGACGGTATATACAGGATAATAGTATATAATTTCAGAGGTTGTAGGTTTTAAAGCTAGAGTGAAGATACCAGTATCATATGAAAGTAGAAAACCTGATGAATCCATCGGTACCATGACACGCCCGTCATGAAGGAGGCTAAATAAGGCTCTAAACTTTGGTTCAGTGTACCCGAGGAAAAACTGGCCATTTACAAAGCAGCTGAACATATATTTTTATAATAAAGTCAGTACCTGTGAGGGATTGTTTTGGGTTGTTAATTGATTTTATATGATTAATATATACATATATTTACATATAGCATGTATATTTGAGTATTAAGTATGTGACAGATTCTCCCTGTAAGGTACATTTTGAACAGAAACGGATTAATCACGATTAAGTATTTTAACAGATTGACAGCACTGATATTTCTTTATTCAGATGTCTGTAAACTTTTTTCTGTTTCTTTGATTCTTTCTATGTTATTATTATTTTCTTTATGTAAAATCGTTTTTTAAAATTGACTTTTCAATATTAATTTTTTTTTAAATATTTTTTTCTCTAAATTTTCTTCCAATGCTATATAATATATGTTTATTTACATGAGATATCATGTTTTATCTCTCAAGGTTTCTTCTCCTGACTCAGTAGCTGTTATGCCTCTGTTGACCCTGCATAGTTCATTAATCTCAGGTGGTTTTTGAAAGCCTTAATGAACCAGGTAGCTGTGGGCTCCTCCCATCATGTGGAGCTGTGACTGAGGCCACGCCCCCCCAGGAATGAACACACCTGTGTCTATTTAAACCCTGTGGAGCTGTTAGTTGTCTCTCAGTCCTCTGAAGTGTGTGAATATATTTTCTCTTGTGTTTTTACTGTGTTCAGCACCTCTCCCTCTCATCCTAGTTCAGATCTAGATCTTCAGATCTCCAGCAGCTCTAATATGGAGCATATCTGACAGTGTCCATGTGATGACTGAAATCTGTCCCACGTATTGGTGTGAACATAATGACACAATATCTGCTGTTAAAGTCTCCTTGTCTGTTGTCTCTGGACCGCATCCACCAGTTTATCTCAGTTTAGACCAGTTTAAAACACAAAACTCTGCACTACAAGCTGTAGGTGTGGAGTCTGAAAGACAACTCAAACTAACAACAAGCTAACGTCATATGTAAGGCCATGTGTCCCATCAGCCTCACCACACAGCACCGCTGTCTGCGTTCTCCGAGCGTCTCCAAGTTTCTTTATTAAATTGCTTCTAAATTGTTAAACTAAATTAAATTAAGTAAATTGTTTGTGTGTTTAAGGCTTTTGCTGCTTTTCTCCTGCAGCTGTGTGATCAGCCCAGTCACACAGCCGTTCATGAAATGTGATGAACTTTAATGCTTTCCAAAGTCACACCAAACTTTAGCGAAGAAAAACTCTCATGGTCATTTTTAAAGGGGTCCTTTGACCTCTGACCTCAAGATATGTGAATGTAAATGGGTTCTATGGGTCTCCCCTTTACAGACATGCCCACTTTATGATAATCACATGCAGTTACAGTCTTTGAACCCCATAAACTGGGTCTCACTGTAAAGCTGAGACTCTGGTGGATCAATGAGTCCAACTGGATCCATGTGTGATGATGTTAGTCCCCATAGGAGCCATTTCATTGATCCCTGTATAAAATGACCTGTGGTGACCTCTAGGTACTACTACTACTACTACTACTACTACTACTACATCCTGGTAACTAGAGACCTAGAGCATTCAGAGGATGGGGTCTTTCCTAGCTACACTGACTACTACTGCTACTACTACTACTACTACTACATCCTGGTAACTAGAGACCTAGAGCATTCAGAGGATGGGGTCTTTCCTAGCTACTCTGACTACTACTACTACTACTACTACTACTACTACTACTACTACTACTACATCCTGGTAACTAGAGACCTAGAGCATTCAGAGGATGGGGTCTTTCCGAGCTACACTGACTACTACTACTACTACTACTACTACTACTACAGAGGATGGGGTCTTTCCTAGCTACTCTGACTACTACTACTACTACTACTACTACTACTACTACTACAGAGGATGGGGTCTTTCCTAGCTACTCTGACTACTACTACTACTACTACTACTACTACTACTACTACAGAGGATGGGGTCTTTCCTAGCTACTCTGAATACTACTACTACTACTACTACTACTAGCTACTCTGACTATCAGGGGGTTTCTGAGATTTTTACACAACACTAGTGATCAACATCCAATCAATGAAAAAATGCAGAAATCTCCAAATGTCAAAAGTTTTTGATCCCAAATCCCAGCATGTTTTTTTCTGTGGTGTCCCCGAAGGTCTTGGTGTCTTAGTGGTATTTTGGAGGGATTATTGATCATTTTTATCAATTCTCCAGTGGTAAAAAAAAAAAAAAAAAAGTTTAAATTTAGCATCAAATCTGTAAAAGGTATCAACCCAAAAACTGCTGCGTATGAACACCCATCACAAACCTCTATCATAATGTTCTGAACTCTTATACAAGCTCACAATTTATTTGGATGAATTAACCAATTAATGTCTATTTTGTATTATGACTAGAACAACTTGACCCTCAGAGCTGAGCTGCATCTCAGATTAATCTCCATGTTTCCAGCTTTCAGATGATGTTCACCACTAATATGAGACATCTACTGTTGACCTGCTTCTCCCCCTAAAGACCCTGGAACCCCAAAAAGACCCCTGGACCCCCTAAACCCCTGGACCCCCTAAAGACCCCTGGACCCCCTAAAGACCCTCTGGACCCCCTAAAGACCCTCTGGACCCCCTAGAAAAGACTAAAACAGGTCTATTGTGGGTCTCAGAGGGTTAGTATAGTATTAGTATGTTGTTTTTACTGCATATTGTGGCACAGTGCTTTTATATTTATTTGTTCTATACTTGATAAAAAAGAAGAAGGCTTTAATTTTCTGTCGCTGTCCTGAAATTGTATTTTTATCTCATATGCTGCCATTATATTTTAAATAGTTCTGTTATAGTGTCTCTGTGGCCCAGAATAGTGACCTTATCCCCATTAGTGTAAAGGTAATCCTCATGATAATATTTCTGCAGGGACCGAACAGCAGTTTTTAGTGACCTTAATGTATTTCATCTCTTGGTGTATTACTGTAATGTTCCAGTAGGGACCTGTGGTGGTTTTTATGGAGCAGACTGGGGTTGTGGTGGTTTCCCATGGCAGAGCCGCATGTTACAGTGAATCCAGGCCCGTTGGGGATCCTTTTCTCATTCGTCCCTTTCCGATGAGCAAGCATTAATAACGCGTCCTTTTCCCCTTTCATAGCCATAATCTCCAGTGATCTCGGGCCTCCCGCTCTAAATTATTCCTACAGGGCCATGAAAAGGCAGCAGCGGGGCCCTTTAAGAGGCAAATGAGCATCCAACGTGCAAAGATGTTCCCAACAACGGAAATGTTAACTCGCCGTACAGAGCGGGGCAGGGCAAGGGGGAAGCCACTGACGTGTCCGGTGAGAGGGGAACGGGCCGCCATTGGCCTGGAGGCAAAGCCTGCTGGGAAATTTATCCTTTAACCCCTTGTCTAACTGTTTACAGTTGGCTTTAAGCAGATTGTTTTGGACAGAGCGACTCACAAGGAGAGCAACAAGATTCACATGTTGGATTATCACCCTGTGATGTTATGTTATATATAGTGGTTTCATGAGTCATATTATTTAGTACCGTAACATCCTGACGGTTTCAGAGCTTTTCAGTATAGCAGCAAGTCAGCTTCAACTGTCAGGACTCACTTTCTTTTGTCCCTCTACAACGTTGTTACTGTAAACCAGCGGTGTCACACTCATTTTAGTTCAGGGGCCACCTACAGTCCAGTCTGATGTCCAGAGGGACAGTAAAACCACTGCAGAGGAATAACAACACCTCCACCTGTCCCCTTCCTGCTAGTGGTACATTCTGACAATGATCACAGGTAATACAAAATCCAGCCCAAATTACAAATAGAAGTGCATTTAACTGCAAAACTGGACTTTACAAGTCATAAATTCAACTTGATATCTCATAACTTTGGCATTATTTACTTAAAATCTGGACTTAATTCCCATGAAAAGTCAAAAAATGTGACAAAATATCTCAAAATCGAGTCTTGAAAAATTCAAATCTCAGTTTTCACATTAAATACATATATTTTTGAGTTGTATCTTTTAAGTTCGACTCCCAAGTTTAAGTAAAAACTTTAACTTAATTCTCTTAGATATGACTTTCTATGACAACTAATAATAAATTTGACTTAATATTTCATCATTTTGGCTCCTATATCAAAATTCTGACCTACTGTAACTTAAATTTGGACATAAATCCTGCTGAAAATTATATTAATTTTCTTTAAATTTATTTAAAGTAAAAGTATATATAAGTATAGTATAAGTATTTCAGAATTGAGCCTTGAAAAATTAAAATCTCAGACCTGGCCTCTTTGGTGTGCCGGCTCTGGCCCTCGGGCCGTATGTTTGACACCGTTACTGTAGAGTCTAACAACAAAACTAAATGTGTTATTATCAATAAAGTAGTCTGAATATTTATCAGAATCACAGTTGTACTGCTCATTTTTTATTAAGATAATAGAGATAATATGTTTGTGATCACATATTAAAAAGCACACTGAGAGACAAGTTTAATACAAATAAGAATGATGTTAAATAATTAAAATTTATACTCTTTTTTACTGTCTAAGAGGGGTTTATTTTGAAGCTCAGAGCATTTCGACTTCCTCCCCACGGCTCTCAACATGGCCGCGGCTGAGCTGGCGGCTTGCAGCTAACAGTGCTAACAGTGCTAATAGCACTAACAGCGCTAACAGTGGAAACAGTGCTAATAGTGCTAACAGCGGTAACAATGGAAACAGTGCTAACAGCGCTAACAGTGCTAATAGCACTAACAGCGCTAACAGTGGAAACAGTGCTAACAGTGGAAACAGTGTTAACAGTGCTAACAGTGGAAACAGTGCTAACAGTGGAAACAGTGCTAACAGTGGAAACAGTGTTAACAGCGCTAACAGTGGAAACAGTGCTAACAGTGCTAACAGTGGAAACAGTGTAACAGTGCTAACAGTGCTAACAGTGCTAACAGTGGAAACAGTGTTAACAGCGCTAACAGTGGAAACAGTGGAAACAGTGCTAACAGTGGAAACAGTGCTAACAGTGCTAACAGTGGAAACAGTGTTAACAGCGCTAACAGTGCTAATAGCACTAACAGCGCTAACAGTGGAAACAGTGCTAACAGCGGTAACAGTGGAAACAGTGCTAACAGCGCTAACAGTGCTAATAGCACTAACAGCGCTAACAGTGGAAACAGTGCTAACAGTGGAAACAGTGTTAACAGCGCTAACAGTGGAAACAGTGTTAACAGTGCTAACAGTGGAAACAGTGCTAACAGTGCTAACAGTGGAAACAGTGTTAACAGCGCTAACAGTGGAAACAGTGCTAACAGTGCTAACAGTGTTAACAGCGCTAACAGTGGAAACAGCGCTAACAGTGGAAACAGTGCTAACAGTGGAAACAGTGTTAACAGCGCTAACAGTGGAAACAGTGCTAATAGTGCTAACAGTGCTAACAGCGCTAACAGTGGAAACAGTGCTAACAGTGGAAACAGTGGAAACAGTGCTAACAGTGGAAACAGTGCTAACAGTGCTAACAGTGGAAACAGTGCTAATAGTGCTAACAGTGCTAACAGGGCTAACAGTGGAAACAGTGCTAATAGTGCTAACAGTGCTAACAGTGGAAACAGTGGAAACAGTGCTGTCTGTTCATTTCTAAAAAGCGACGAGCTACAAATCTAGAGACTGATCCACATGAGGGACTCTCTGATTGGCCGTGCACCACACATCCCAACCCTCCGATTTTCCCACGAGATTCCTGTTTTTCGTGGCCCTCTTCCGCTTCCTCCCACTTCCCCTTTATTTATTTATTTATTTTATTTCTGAAAAGTCAAGTATTAACTTTTTCACTTTTTACAGAGGGTTTAATAATACTATATAATAATATAATAATTCCATATATTAAGATAATATATAACAAATGATCATAATATCAATGTAAAAATAACAATAATAATAATAATATAAAAAATGATCTTTAAAGGTTGAAATATCTTTAAGCAAAAAGTAAATAATCTTCATCAGCAGATGATGTTTGCCCAGTCGTCATGGTAATGAGATGTTCACATTTTCATTGGTTTTATTTTATTTCTGAAAAGTTAAGTATCAAAATTTATTTTTTAACTTTTTACTGAGGGTTTAATACACTTATATAATAATATGTAACATAGTAATACTATATGATAATAGAATAATTCAATATATTAGTACTATATAATATAATATTCACATTATAATTAAAATTTCAATCTAAACTTAACATTTCTGACATTTTGTTTTAAACTTTAGTTAATAATGGGCCTATGTTTAAACGAAATATGATCTTTGAAGACTGAAATAACTTAATAATAAGAGTAAATCAACGAAAATCTTGGATAAAAATTTTGTTTGTGTATTTATTTTTTAAATAATACAAAATACATTTCTGGCTGTTTATGATGCACAAATTTCTATTTTTTTCCAATGAATTTTTTTTTATTTAATTTTATGCACCTTTTTGTTTATTTTAGTGTTTTTCTAGATATACTATCACGTGACCAGTGAGGGAAGCCTTTCTGAGCTCCAATTCACTTTTTGTTTGTTTTTTATTATTATTATTTTACTATTTATTATTTTATTATTATGTATTATTATTTATTATCAAACAATAGATTAAAGAACGAAAATCTTCAATTATTTTTTATTTACCTCATGATAAAATTAATATTTGATTGTTTCTGATGCACAAATTTCTATTTTTTTCGTATGAATTTATTTGTTGTTTGTTTGTTTCGATGAACTTTACGCAGCTTTTTGTTTATTGTCGTTATTGTGTTTCTGTCGTAGCGTCACATGATCAGTGAGGGAAGCCGAGAAGAGGACGGTGTCATCGGTGTGTCACAATACTGCGTTTATATAGGAGGTTAACAGGGATCGGATTGTTAGTGGAGAAACGGAGAGAGAGAGAGAGAGAGAGAGAGAGGGGGGGGGGAGAGGGGGGGGGAGAGAGAGAGAGAGAGAGAGAGAGAGAGAGAGACAGAGAGAGGGGGAGAGAGAGAGAGAGAGAGACAGAGAGAGGGGGGAGAGAGAGAGAGAGAGAGAAATGAGACCGTTGTGTCTTTAAGAGGTTTGCTGGTCGCAGCTGCTCTCTCTCTCTCTCTCTCTCTCTCTCTCTCTCTCTCTCTCTCTCTCTCTCTCTCTCTCTCTCTCCCTCTCTCTCTCTCCCTCTCTCTCCCTCTCTCTCTCAGTGCAGATTCATTACTTCTTCTTCTTCTTCTCCTCCTCCGGGCACAATGGGCATTTATCATCACCCCCGCGGTGTGTGTGTGTGTGTGTGTGTGTGTGTGTGTGTGTGTGTGTGTGTGTGTGAGAGAGAGAGAGAGAGAGAGAGAGAGAGAGAGAGAGAGAGAGAGACTGTGTGTGTTTATTCAAATGTCAGTACCAAGAGCGGACCGGCCCCACTCCCGAGCTCTCTCTCGGTGACACGGACGCACCGGGGCTTATTGTTGGAGGAGCCCCAGAAAAAGCCCCCTAAAATCGGCCAGTCTGGGAGGAGGAGACCAGGAGCGCCAGAGAGGAGGAACCGGCGGCGGTGGCGGCCATCCAGCTCTGGAGGGGGAGCAGCCTCCCAGCCTCCCAGCCTTCCCTGCCCGCTTCCCTCCTTCCTCCATCAGCCTCTTTTTCCCGGAGCCTAAACTGGAAGTACGCGCGGAGGAGCAGGTGCATCAACCTGCAACACATTTTTCTTTCTCTCTTTGCAGGTTTGTGCGGCTGAAAGATGGTAGATGCATCTTTTTTCTTGTTGTTGTTGTTTTTTGGGGAGGTGGGACTACAAGGGAAGGAAGGATGGTGGAGGAGAGAGATGCGTCTTAACAGGTGCAGATATGGCGGAGAGGAGTTTTGGGAAGCTTTGATTCCTCTTTTCCTCCTCCTCCTCCTCCTCCTCATGAACTCAGAGTTATTGCCTGTGTGATGTTTATGAATGGAAGCTGATCTTTCCTTAATTTCCGGGGATTAATCCTGATAAATTGGAGCGCGGCTAATTAGCGGCTGTAATTGGATAATATGGCTGATGCGGCCTCTCGTGCGTTTGAACGCGCTGCTGCTGACTTCACACTGAGCCGCGATGGAGAAGATTAACACAGCCTTTAAAAGAAAAAAAAAACCCTTATCTTAATCTAAGTCTCATTTAAAGGTGGTTTATCTTTGAGCTCTAGCTGCTGATTGTCCAAACGCAATTCTTGTGAAATTTCAAATCCAGACCGAGAATTGTGCCTGGACATCTGTTGCTGGACGCTCCTGCGCCTCTCTCCCGGATACAGATCACCTTTTCTTTTCTTTCACTTGATTCATTATTATTTTCATCATCTTTTCTTTGAGTTATTAGTCCCTGTATGCTGTGGCTTTGTGTCCTGGGGCCTCTGGAGGGCCACAGTCTCTTCCTCCAAGTAATGAACTTTAATTCTCTGAAGTTATTTCGGCTCCTTTAACCGATGAAGTGAAGCAGGAAAAAAAACACACTCACTTTCTGCAGATTTACTTTCGTTACAGGCCTGCAGGAGAAGGAGGCCAACCAAAAAATAAAGAGTGATAATTAAGTATTTTACAAGCTGGGGCATTTTTTCTAAGTTGTTGGAGTGAAACTAATATTTCTGAGGCTCCACAGCTTCTCTCTTTATTCGCACTTTTCCTGCTGGAAACCTCGCAGGGATGGTTTATTGTCGCTCCACTGGTGAGCTTTTGTTGCCGCCTTTTGTTGGCGTTTTGGGGATTATAATTAGCATAATTCTTCAGGAATGTATCATTTTAATTTTGTTTAACAAACCGTGACCTTTTCCAAGCCCTTTATCCTTTTGATAAAGGATGCCATTACAAGCCAATAAAGACGGGATTCGTTTGTACTGATTCTGATGTTGTTTAATAATAAAGAATTAATCATCATTGGAAGCATCAGATTTTCTTTTTCATTTCTCATCTTTCCTGATTTCTTTATTTTTAATCTCATGTGCATGCAGATTTCTTTTTTTTTGTTTTAAAACGCTAGCCTATTTAATTAATTAATTTAATTATTTATTACTTTTTAAAGCCTGAAAAGAAATTACTATACATATTTTTTTTCTAGACTTTTATTTGGGAAAATGTGTTGTGGTCCAACAGGAGCCTTGTTCCAGTCATGTGACTTCTAGTCATCACAAGCCAAAATATTTTTGGTTTATTTTCCTTTTAATTCATAGCTTTGAAATTTAAATTTTTCAGTTTCAGTCTCAACATGTATGGCTAGATAAATTAAATTATTATTATTATTATGTTATATTTTATTTTTATTTTTTTCTACAGTATGGCTATGATTAATATATTTTTTGAAAAAACGTCAGTAATGTGTCACACTGAAATCCACCTTTTGGGGATTTATTTTTAATTTAATTTTTTAAATTATTCTCAGTTTTGATTGAAGGTGTTTGCTGAAGATATTAAATCTGCTGCCAACGTGTGAAAGCTGTGACACGACAGGACTGTGAAAAGCTGTCAGCAGCAGAGTAAACCAAACCCTCAGTTTGACTTTGGCCTCCTTGAGTCTCTGAGACAGGGGTCTGTTTGATTTTCACACCAGAGCTTCAGCTGGGCTCGGGTGCGTCGGGTCTCCTCACACTAATTTGCTGCTGTAATCCGCTCTCAGCGTGTTGCCTGAGGAGCAGAGCGGCTCTGGGACCGAGCTCAGGCTCACAACACTGGATTAAAAACTCAGGGAGGTGTGTGTGAGTCCAAACACCACCACCCAAGTTGGGGGGGAAAACACACAGGTTGTGTGTTGACCGAGTGCCACTGAACGCCCCATTATGACTGGGTCAGAGAGGAGACCCTTCTCATTTCTCATGGCTGACTGAAACCATGTGGGACCATATATATTAAATATTAACATCAGAAATTAAAAGGAACTTTTAAAATCAGCTGATTTTTGACTGAAGTCTGGAACTAGCTGCTGAAAGTCAATGGAAAGTAGCTGAAGGAACTTCCTGATCCGGGTCAATGTAAACCTTCAGGTCTTGACAGTTTTAAATGCTCAGCGCTTTGGTCACGTTTTGTTGAGCACCAACAACATTTTGGGGTTTGATACCAGCTCTGTTTGTGAATCCAAAAAATGTCAAATGCAAAGAAAAAACAGAAAAGCATCCTGGTGACTTTGGTGTCAAACTGTAAAAA
The DNA here is from genome assembly GCA_947000775.1 of Pterois miles. NCBI lineage: Eukaryota > Metazoa > Chordata > Actinopteri > Perciformes > Scorpaenidae > Pterois > Pterois miles. Next base: position 974,911 of record CAMQGK010000399.1, read on the forward strand.
TGTGAAGCGTTTTAAAAATTTCTGATGCAAAATACAGTTTCAAGGTTTTACTATAAGGTAGTAAGACGTCAAATGCAAAACATTTGTCTTTTCATTCAACAAAAGAATCAATAATTCTTTGAATTCAATCTCAAATTGCTAAATTTTAGATAGAAGTCAGGAACTAGCTGATCAGAAATCAATGCAGACGTTCAGTTCTTAACCGTTTTTAATAATAAAAAAGGAAAAGAAAGAAAGAAAGAAAGAAAGAAAGACAGAAAGAAAGAAAGGGCCCTGGTGACATTGGTGTCAAACTGTAATAACGTGAAATTTTTTTTCTGAAACAAAATACAATTACAAAGTTTTAATTTAAAGTAATACGTCTGAATAAAAGGTTAAATAAATATATAAAATCCCATTATTTGGTTTCTCATATCTGAAACCCTTGAAGTGAGTTTCAGTAGCAACGTCATATTTTTATATAAATATATTAAAACATTTTTCTACAAAACAAATAATATCATTTAGCAAAGGGAGCAATAATTCTTTATAACATCTAAAACTGGCAAACGTTTGAAGTCTGGAACTAGCTGATGAAAGTCAATGTGAACTTTCAGTTTCAGAAAGTATTCAGCACTTCGCTCACATGTTGGTGAGATACAGAAATGTTTGGGCTTTTGATACCAGCTCAGTTTGTGGATCTAGAAATGTAAAAAAAAATAAGAAGACAGAAAAGGATCCTGATGACTTTGGTGTCAAATATATCATGATGGGATTTTAAAGTTTTCTGAAACAAAATACAATTGAAAAGTTTAAATTTAAGGTAATACGACTGAATAAAAATTAAAGGTGCACCAGGATCCAACTTTTTCAGTCTAAATACTGACAGCGATACCTGGTCTGGTACCGATACTGATCTGATACTGATCTGATACTGATCCGATACTGATCTGATACTGATACTGATCCGATACTGATCTGATACTGATCCGATACTGATCTGATACTGATCCGATACTGACGGATACCAGTGTTTCCTTCATCCGTTCCTCACTGTGTGGATGTCATGCTTCGATGTGTAAGGAAACATCAGGCTTAAACATTGCTCTCCTAACTTTATAAAACAAAATGTAAGAAGCAACCACAAATTTACTGAACTGTTATTTATTAAAAAAATAAATCATACACCAGCAACATGGTAAAAATTAATTCAAAATTAACAGGAATTATTTTTATTGCAATTCAAATGTAAACCTTTTTAATGCAGCAACAAATTAGTCAAAACTTAAATTAGATTAGATTAGATTAGATTAGATTAGATTATGTAACATCTATAGTGTATAAACATAGAGCTGAACTGAACAGATTGTCACCAATATCCGATCCATTTATTTGAGTCGGTATCGGCCTGATATCCAATCTGATATCTGTGCAAATAAAAAATATAAAATCCTACTTGTTAGTTTGGGCTCAATGACTTTTACCAAATCTGGATACGTTATCAAAGATTTATATTTCGATTTCTTTAAAACAAAGCAATGTCTGCTGCTCTTCTGCTCATCATCAGTTGTGATATATGAGACCAAAAAATTAGGCTTTTTTATTTTATTTTGTAATTTTATTTTATTTTTATTATTTTAATTTTTTAAATTAATTAATTAATTTATTTATTTATTTTTAGAGGCCTGAAGATTCAAAATTATTCCATAACTCACCAGAAAAAAATGGAAACGATAATTTTGTGGAACAGAAATATAATTTTTTTATTATCCTGTGATGCTTGATGAGAATTTTAAAAGAAATACTCAAAAACTGATATTTGAAAAGCTAAAAGGAGAGTTTCAACATGATGTTTCTGATCTGAAAAAACATTTGATAAAAAGATTCAACAAGAAAACAAATGTTTTTATTATTATTATTATTATTATTGTTATTATTGTTATTTCAGCAGCTTAGATCAGGATTCAAATACAGAAGCAAAAACTATTTTACCACCAGTTTGTTTAAAATCAAGCAGCCTGAATTCCTCCTTATTTCACACCAAACACAATAATAATCGTAAACCCTCTGCAGCCGAAGTGCTGACGCAGCCGAAGCTCTCCTCTGGCTCTGACTTCAGGTGCATTTGCAGCTGAGCGCCTCAGCGAGGAATTGATCAGTATCGGCAGCGATATTGATGACAAAGATATGTTGAGGAAACAATTAGGAGAGCAGTGTAATGATTAGAGCGATCATTACAGCCATTTAACCTCGCTGGCATCTGCTGATGAGGAGCAGACTGATTGCTGGGCCTCCTGCATGGTTTAATATGATGGAGCCTCTCCTCCTCCTCCTCCTCCTCCTCCTCCTCCTCCTCTTCCTCTTTTTCTGTTGCCATAATGTCTTTCTGAATCTGATTTCTACTGTGAGACGTTACAAAGCCTCTGCAGCATGTGTGCATGTATTCAGGGTTGTATTTATGCTAAGAATACAATTTCATGGGCATTTTCACAGCCTGAATCTCTCCTCTGATGCTTGTCTTAACAGAAAAGTACAAATTTATCTGTCTTCATCTCCATTTTCATCAGAAGTTAAAGTGTCTGTTGAGGTTCGGGCAGGACAGGAGATAAATGTGAGTACAGACGTTGATGCAGCGTTAAAACATTCGCTTCCTCTTCCGGTTTTCGGCCTCCATGTTGGACGCCGTCGAGCAGATCTCGTCCTGCTGTGCTCTGCTCCGGGTCACTCACTTCCTCCTTCATACCTCCGTCCCCGCCTCCTCCTCCTCCTCCTCCTCCTCCTCCTCACCCTCCTCCCACCCAACACCACCACCTCCACAGTCACATGACCAGGCTGTGTCATTACTGTGACACACACACACACACACACACACACACACACACCGCCGCATAGTGGAAGATGGAGAAGGACATGAAGGGAGGGGACCGGATGTGGGCGATGTGAGGAGGAGGAGGAGGAGGACGAGGAGGGGGTGTAGGAGCATCACAGGGGTGACGTCACATCACGACCTCCTTCCTTCCCAGCATCCCTCCCTCCCTCCCTCCCTCCCTCCTTCCCATCTCACACAGCATCATCTCACGGGCGTCTGAGAAACGTACTGAAAGTCTGTCTCTGGAAATGACCTCCTGACTCCACGAAGACGTGTGACGTCTTTGTTAGTGACGAGCGAAGAGGCCGTTTGCGTCCTCCACAGTCTGCACGCCAGTCGGTCCATTTGGAGGCGAATCGCCACGCATTGCTAGCTAGGCTGAAATGGGTTAATGTTGTGAGGGTTGGGGGTGTGAGAGGAGCTGCAGATAGTCCATATGATGTAGCGCCCCCCCCATACTCCCTCCATACATATGAACACACGCCTCCAAGTCACATCATCACCACCTCCTGAGAAATGTCACCACCACCAGTTCATTCAGTGGCGAAGACAAGAAGAGGCGGCCATGTTTGACGCTCAAAAGCTGACAAATGGCTCCTTTACGGCACACATGAAGCTCATACGCGACTTCAACGCGTGTGAGCGGGAAATTACATGCTTATTTCCTCCCTTTCGACCCCCCCCCCCCCCCCCCCACACTGCACCACTGTCAGCCCAATCTGCAGACGCAAAGCTGCGGTTCAGCAGGGGCGCTCTGACATCACCGCCTCCTCCCAGCCAATCATCTGCTTTGTTTATTTTAAGCAACACTTACTGAAGAGAACATATTGTTTTTTTTGTTGTTTTTCTTTTCCGTGAAGTTGTCACGTCTCCGCTGTCGGAGATGCTTTAACAGGCACAAAAATATCTACAAGTTTGAGAGAAAAGAGAGTGTGCAGTAATAACTGCACCTTCTCAATGTTTTTTGTATATTTCACAATGACGTATAAAAGCCAAAGGTTTGTTGAAATCTTAACAGATGTGTAAAATGTGAGGGAGCAGTTTAGTTCCTGTAGCGTGTAACAGATTCATTCATCAGCAACAAGAGTCCTCACTAAAAAAAATCCCTGCCAATCAAACGTGACTTTAGTGTAAACAAATATGGCCGACGGACGACGGGCAGGAAGAATTTTAAGAACTGAAAGTACACGGAGGGTAGATGGACGACGTCATGGAGATGTGATCAGGAAGGAAAATCGGTCCCAAGACCCCAAGAAGAGCGTCGTTCCTTGACGCCAATTTTCGTAGAGGCCAAACGGCGGTACTTCAACTTCCATGTCCGTCATATGATACCGTTGGGCCCAAAAAGGTGTTTTCTTATGGACTTACATTTGGAAAGAGACGCCTGTAACTCAGTGGAAGATACTTTTTGAGGTGAATCAGCTCCCCAGTATGAACACTCTAATAACCCTGATTGAAACCATTAGGTCCTGAAAGGTGGGCTGCAGTGGCTATCACTGTCGCCTCACAGCTAGAGGGTCGCAGGTTCGAATCCGGCTTGGGGTCCTTCTGTTTGGAGTTTACATGCTCTCCCTGTGTCAGTGTGGGTTTTCTCCAGGTTCTCCAGTTTCCTCCCACAGTCCAAAGACATGCAGGTAAACTGATGACTCTAAATGTCCCATAGATGTGAATGGTTGTCTGTCTCTATGTGTCCTGTGATGACTGGAAACCTGTCCAGGGTGTTGTGTTATATAGCCCCAGAGTTATTTTAGTGTGTTATGTTCATGTTGATCAGACCCAGATTGAGGCTGGACCGAGGGCTGGGAGGTGGATCTAAATAAAACGTTACTGCTCATTAGGCCCAATGGATGGAGATCACCGGATGATTCAGGTATTTTATCTCCTGACACTCGAGCCATTTTGGCTTCATGCACAACTGAGCAAATCTCATAGGAATGAACGGGAGCGTCCAACGCTGTATCCAGTCCTCTTTATAGAGCCGTGCTGCCGACGAGCAGGAAGAATTAGAGAGGTTAGTTTACTTTGAGCTGAAGATCCATGAAGGATGGATGAAGTCAAGGAGACTTGTTAAATAAACGATCCTGCTGTTGCTACAAATCAACAACTTACCTCTCCATCTCTGAGCTCCATCTTACTTTATGTTTAACGTTTAGCATTAGCTCATGTGTTAGCCGCCATGACGGCGGTGGTTGTCCTTCCTTCTTCAGTCAGCTTGGTTCTCTATTGACTGTCATTCTTTGAACATGTTTAACATTTATGATTTGAAATCAGCGTGGCCAGATGTAAAAACATCTGGAAAGATAATATTTAGATCCAACGATCAGGGCTTTGCTGACAATTGTCAGGAGGGAGGAACACTCTAGTATTCAAATTTGCACAAAAACAATATCACATCTGTCTGATCACATCTTCAGTGTTTTCTGGTAGCTAGACAAACATTTCTTAGTGGGTTATATTATGATGACAGGAAATTGCAATTTCTGACTTTCCATAAATTGAGATATACTTTTATTTCTACCAGACATCTGAATCCTACTTGTGGCCTTTGACTTTTAAGACATCTAAGATGTAATTCCTGCATGTAGAAGCCTTAAACTATATCTACATGGAAGAAGTAAATGCGTGAGGTTGTAATCCGGTTTGTCGGCCGGGATCAGAGAGTGGAGCGGAGCAGCTGCAGAGTTGCAGCTCGTCGCCTCTTTCAGCGTTATTACCATAATTTGTGGTGGGAAAGGAATCACTCATCAATCAGAAGTGTTGGGAAAGTGACCACGCCAAAGACCCGGGCCGCTAACAGCGGGCTCAGAGGGGTCAGCCGGGCTGCTCCGTGTGTGTGTGTGTGTGTGTGTGTGTGTGTGTGTGTGTGTGTGTGTGTGTTTTGTCATTAATCACTTTGGTTTGAAGAGAGCGAGGGGCGTCACAGCCTTTATCCTCCCCTGCTCCTCATCCTCCTTCACGGCCGGTGGCCTTCGCACCCCATCTGACCACAGCACAGAGGCCAAGGTCAACCTGACCCCCCCATCTCATCTCATCTCCCATCAGCCCTCTCCAGGAGTCACCCTTCATCCCCCACTCAACCTCCCTCCTCGCCTCACATTCCCCCCGCCGCGTCCCCTTTGTCCACCTGTTGTCCTGGAGACTCGATTGCCACCGAGACCACCCCTCTACTGTGTACGATGTGTGTGTGTGTGTGTGTGTGTGTGTGTGTGTGTGTGTGTGTGTGTGTGTGTGTGTGTGTGTGTGTGTGTGGCAGAGGTCAGGACAGAAGCTAAAACAACAGATAATCCCACCGAACACTGGTCAGGCCATGACACCATGGAGGCCACTCAGCTGAAACAGAAACAGCAAACGTTCCCTGAACATTAAACACACAACGCAGTATACTGTCAACTTTAAATGATCTTGCATTTATACAACTCTTGCATGTCAGCATTCACCCATCCACACACATTCATACACTGATGCAGGCTGCCATGCATCTAAATACTATGTGATTGGAGCAGCTGGGATTGAAGACGTGCTCTGCCCTCTGAGCCACAGTCAACTACCTTCATACAACACACAGCGCTGTGACTTTAACCAAAACATTCATTAAATGCCCTGTTGCCCCATCAGCAAATAAAAACGCGCTAATGATCTGAGAAATATTGAGTGGAAGTATTTTGAAATCAACAACATAGATGGAAAATGATGGATAAAGGTACAACAGGGACAGTATTAGAAACCTCATGCTACAGTATACAACTAGTACAAGCTCATACTATACTAGTAGTATGTATTGATTTGGCTAAAATGTTGCATGTAGCATTCGGTACGTGAGCTGATCCCAGCTGGCATTGGGTGAAGGCGGGGTTCACCCTGGACAGGACTGACACATAGAGACAACCATTCACGCTCACATTCACACCTACAGGACATTTGGAGTCATCAATTAACCTGTATATATTTGGACTGTGGGAGGAAACCGGAGAACCTGGAGAAAACCCACATTAACACGGGGAGAACATGAGAACTCCATACAGACGGGAAAGTATTACACAATAAAAAAATTTTGACCTCATGGTGGCACTAGACAGATAGCGTATTAGGGTCACTGTGGGCTTAAAAAAATCACTGAGCTGGGGGAGGGAGCGTATAATTCAGATAAAAAACAACGTGAATTTACAGGAAAAATACCTGGATATTCTCTGAGATTGTGAAAGAGAAAAATAGTACAATAGTATATGTATATTAGTATTTACTTATGTTCATGAAATAACAGAAGGAAGACGAAAGAAAACATGTATATGTATCTTTCAGGACCTTCGCCTTCGCCAGCAATCTTCAGTATTATTACAGTTCTGTTTATTTATGGATTAAAAAGAAAAGGCAGCATGTTAATCAGGGAGCTTTAGAGATGCTGGCTGCTGTATTTTGTTTTCGTTTTGTAACTTTGGACAGGCTAGCTGTTTCCCCCTGATCCCAGTCTTTATGCTAAGCTAATCACCTTTCAGCTGTAGATTTGTTCTTCCCTGCTTCAGCCTCCCGACTGTGGTCCGTAGACACGGGGGAGACCGGATCGGTACTGTACTCCGCTCAGAGTTTAATCTCCGTCACTCTGAATATTTCTGAATATTATATTCCATTTCTGCCAATAGATCAGATCAGATCAATAGTACAGACTTACTACTGAGACCCCAAGTTCCTCCCTAATGTGTAAACATCTAATGTGAGGCCCAAACTGGGACTTCTGGATAGATTTCAGTACATTTAGAAAATGTTTTAAGTGGGACAACAGCGGTTCCACTGCTCAGTCTGTGTTGTGATTTAGTTGCTTCAGTTTCACATCGTTATAAAGTCATATATAAAAATATACAGTCCTCATAAACAGACATTATTCAGTCAACCCGTCTCCTCAACTGTAAGTTTAAAAACTTCTAATGTGGAGCTGAAAAGATCAAAGAAATATAATACCGACTGGATTTTGCCAACATAACAAACATTTTTCTTGTATCTGCAAAGCTGCTAAATGAACAAACATACGTGCAGAAATGATCAGTGCACCCTTTTCATTTGATTCTGACATTTTATTTGACTACGAGCAGCTTTTCACACCATCTGCATTAGTCTCCCTGTCTTCAGTTTGCCACACCAGAGCGTGATATTCCCTCATCCTCACCTGAACTGATTACCTGAGACACCTGAGCCTCATTCCTCTAATCAGCTCCCTCAGTATATATCCAGCCACCACTTGCTTCTCTGTAAGACTCTCTACTGGCTATATCGCCTCAGCTTCCAGCCTTTCTGTTTCTGTCTGTCTGCACATCTTTTCCTGCCTACATCCTCTTGCTATATGCTGTGTTGCACTGTTTTGACATACTGATGCAGAAAATGGTGCATTAATCCAGGCTGCCTGCCCTTGAGTTGTGCATTTGAGCCTGTTCCCTCCAAAACTGAGCATTTGCAACAACAACTAAAGCATGATTGACACTTTTATTTCACCCAAAACACTGATCGTTGGAAGATTTCAACAGAACAGTGATTGGTGCTCTAGACCAGGGTTGGGCGATTATTTTTCCTGGGGGGAAAATGTTGCTGCTGAGGACCAAACAAATACTGTCAGACATAACCTCCATTTTATCACTAAAGGAAATGTACTGCTATTCTTATTTTTTAGCATTTATTATACTGAAAATCACTGCAGACAGCAGATTATTAAGAAAATGACATTATACACAGGAGTCTTTGAACCGTACAGGACTGACTGTTTAGGGTAGTAATGTTTCCATTAACAACATTAATACATACATTTAACATAACTTAACATTAACACTTACATTTAGCATTTAATTAAACATTAACACATTTCCTTCTTTGGTTCATGCAGCTTTGTAAAGTCCTCTCTGCTTTAGTATCTCAGCCAGCAGCTTCTCATCTCCAGACAGCTTTCTGGAGTCTTTCTGCATGTTTTGTCTCAAAGAGACGGTTCAAGTTGTTTTCTTTGAATATGTTTTGCACGTTTGTTGCAAACTAAGCACACAGATTTACCACCAATCTCCGTGAAACAATACTTATGTCCATGACTTATTATAGACGTTCAAAATGTAAAGTTTCAGTCTAAAAGTGGATGCAAACAAGCAATGCAATTTTACTTCTTTATTTATTTTTGGCTGCAATCGAAAATAAATTCATACATATATATGAAGTCATCAAGTGGCTGCTTTTCTCTCATATTAGCTGCTTGTTTGGGGCTTTTTTGGGGAGAGAGTTGCTTCTTTTGGGCTTGTTTCTATAAACTTTGTTGCTGGTTTCTCTGGTGAGATCTGGCAACTTTGCTCATTTCATGCATGGAATGTGATAAAATGACGTGCTGGCGCCACAGAAACAAAGCCAGTGAAGTCACTTAAGATCCCTTATTTGTGGTGGACACACAAATTCCTAGGCTCATCAGAAATGTTACTGACACCGGGCTTTCACCCAGGAGACTGGTGTTTGTGTAAACGTTTTCTTTCCTAAACCTAACCAAGTAGTGGTGCTGCAATGTAGTTTTGTTGCCTAAACCCAAAGCTGAATTGTTTCCATGGTTGCAGCACAACATTTTAACACATTAGAGGTTGTAGTCATTTTGTGCATTTCTGTGAGATCACATGGCAAAACTTTAGGCACAAAAACTACTTGGACAGGTTTAAGAAAAAATCAAGGTTTGGATTGAAATAATTACGTTAATCCTGGAAGTTATCTCAGGGGGCATATTGTGTGCATGTTGTGTAGCCTGCGAGACTGTTGATAGACCCTTAATGAATTTACCCGGATCTTCAGCGTCCATTGGCTCCATGAAGCAGGCGCCACAGTGTTTTCCTTTAACGCCACCTCCCCTCGCTGCAGCCTCGGTCTGGGTCTCATTCACATGAACAGAGGAAGGAAAATAACTCTGGATTCAGCTATTTGTGCATTTTACAGCTTTAAGGACCTAATGATTGAAATAAGGGTGAATATAAGGGTGAACAAGTGTGTGTAGGAAGTTCCATACAGAGATGTGTTAAAGGTTAAAGCCACCAATAGGATTCAGGCACATTAGCGGTGTGGTTCTATGGCAATGTGAGTCTGTCGGCCAAAAACTATGGGATGGATTGCCATGAGGTTTTGTACAGGCATTCATGTTCTCAAGAAGATGAATCCTATTGACTCTGGTGCTGCCCTGACTTATATCACCATTACATTTCACCACCAGTGTGTCCCAGCATTTTGGTCATTCTTGCCAAACCCATTTTTCAAAGCTCTCTCCTGTCCACACTTTTCCGTTTTCGTTACCTAAATGTTTCTGGTACTGTCCAGTGTGCAGAACCCTATTATATCCACCAGGACAACAGTAACTACACCAGATGTCATTTCCTGGAGGAAGAGTTCCTCGTGGTTTGAGCTCTGCTCGCCGCTTCCTGTCAAAAGTTGGTCTTTTGTCAGTGGGGCTGTGGTACAAGCTATAAGAAATAATGGCTTTCAGAGCGAGGTGGCGGCGTCACGTCATCTGAAAGGGCCTTCAGTGAGCGAGAGTGGGAGAGCGAGAGTGGGAGAGCGAGAGTGGGAGAGCGAGAGTGGGAGTGGGAGAGCGAGGCCTTCTCGAGCGGGAAACAAAGTTTCTGAAACTGAAATCATCGCTAATTTTCAGGTCTCACGGTTGGCATGGTTTGGTGTGTTACCAAGTACTAATTGAAAATGTTGGCATGCTAACAGGCTAAGAGACAGTTAATACTGGACTGAGTGAACAATGTCAATATCATGTTTTGTTTTTATCATGTGCAATACTACATTTGCAACATTACTGTTCATTTTACACAGTATTACTGACCTTATGTGCAATATAGTATCACCCTCATACACAGTATTACTTTCTTCTCTGCTTTTAGCTTGTTCAATTTATGCAATATTACTGAACTTTATTATTTTCTCCATTGTATACAATATGACTACCTCTTTCTGTTTTTAACTTGTTTTTACTTACAAAGCATCTTCCTTTCTATTGATACTCAGGCACTGTTGCTGGGAATAGTACTTTTTCAAAATAGTACTTAGAACCTCTTACACTTGTGTTGTGTTGTACCTTTTTGTATATTTTTGAATTTCCTTCGGGGTGAATAAAGTTTTATCTTATCTTAAATGAAGAAGGTGAACCTTGTAAACATATTAATTTGTAATATATCATCATAAAACATAAACCGTCGACCTGTTGCTGGAGCACCTGTTGTGATGGGCCTCACTGTTGCATGCGGTGGATTACAGCGTTGTGCTCTGTTGTGCTATGCTAAAGGCCTCTCCACACATCCTGCTTCCCAACGTCTGGCCCGTTGAGCTTTCCCTGCGGTCATCCCGTCCCGTCCTCTCCGTCCTGCCGGGGGACGGCCGGCTGCAGGAATGCGAGGCGAGAGCTGGGCCCGTCCCAACCGTCCCAAATGACTGCACACACAAAAAAGGATTTAACTCGGTCACAATTGTCCCCTCACACTCTGGTCTGCAAGAGAAACAGCACAAGACTCCCTAAACCAACCCCCCCACCGCCGCCCCTCGCCACCCTCAACCCTGACCCACCCCCTCATTGTATCCCCCCCACCCCCCACCTCTCTCCTGACCCCGGCTGTGTGCATAAAAGACCCATCAGAAGTATCGCTGGCCACATTTACAAGTGAAAGACGGCCAATAATGGAGCGGTTAGGGAGAAGAATGAGGAGACAGAGGGGCACTCACAGATGTGGAGGTGGGTGGGGAAGAGGGGGGAGGAGGAGGAGGAGGAGCAGCGTCCCATTGTTGCCCCCCCAACCCCTGATGGAGGGAGGAAGAAGGAAGGGCTGGGAAGGGGTGAGGAGGTAAAGTAGGAGGTGAAAGTGGCTTTTTACACCCGATTTGTGACGGGGGAGCAGAGGGGAGGAAAGAGCGAGAGAGTGGAAAAAGGTGATGAAGGAGGGGTAAAGTGATAGCAGGCAGCTGAAAGGAAAGAAGGAAATCAAGTGGAGAGAGCAGGAAGCTGGACCAGCTTCTCTGTCCTCCCTCAACTGTCCCTCTCTCCATACATCCACCTTTCCTTCCTCTCGGAGAAAAGGGAGGCTGGTCCAGCTGTTCAGCAGGGAGCGTGTGAAAACACACTCCGAGGTCATAAGAGGGGTGTGTGTGTGTGTGTGTGTGTGTGTGTGTGTGTGTGTGTGTGTGTGTGTGTGTGTGTGTGTGTGTGTGTGTGTGTGTGTGTGTGTGTGTGTGTGTGTAGTGGTCATCCCGGCATTATTATGTGTGTGTGTGTGTGTGAGTTTCATTGTCCACAAGGATGGAGATGGCGATACAGCAGCTGGGGTGAAGAGGCCTCTAAGCTGACCTTCGAACCCCTCCTCTTCCTCACACCGCCTGCGTGGTGGTGGTGGGTGGGTTGTTGGGTGGTGGTGGGGGGTGGGTTGCTGGGTGGTGGTGGTGGGTGGGTTGCTGGGTGGTGGTGGGGGGGTTAATGAAGTCATCACTGCAGGATCGCGGAGAGATGTGGCATATATAGGAGGCGACGGGATGCCGTCGGAGGACGAGGAGATGTTGGTGGGTCGCTCACCTCCAGCAGGTAGCGAGTTGACATCAGAGTTCATCAGGAAGTTAAAACGTGTTTACTGCCGTCATTTTACCAAAGAACGGACATCGCTGAGAAGTGAGAGCCAGTTGTTCGTCAACATCAGCGCCTAGCAGCAGAAATACACCTCCGCCATTCTGGACTAAAAGTGACTCCCAGACGCCAGTAAAACATCTGAGAAGCAAAGAGAAAAATAAAACAAAATCATTCAATCAATTAATGTCACTATTGACTTATTTATTGATTTATTAAACTTTCAGCCCGGCTGCTTCCCAGAGGAGCAGAAAGTGAGCGATGGACATAACTGGAAAGTTAGAAAAATCCAGATCACAGACTTTGAAATCCATCTCAAACTTTTTCACATCAAGGATCCAAAACGTCCAGTAGAGTCCGGACCATGGATGTAGAAAAGAGTTCAATAGAGTCCGGACCATGGATGTAGAAGAGGGTCCAGTAGAGTCCGGACCATGGATGTAGAAGAGGGTCCAGTAGAGTCCAGACCATGGATGTAGAAGAGGGTCCAGTAGAGTCCAGACCACGGATGTAGAAGAGGGTCCAGTAGAGTCCGGACCGTGGATGTAGAAGAGGGTCCAGTAGAGTCCGGACCATGGATATAGAAGAGGGTCCAGTAGAGTCGGACATGGATGTAGAAGAGGGTCCAGTAGAGTCCGGACCGTGGATGTAGAAAAGAGTTAATAGAGTCCGGACCACGGATGTAGAAGAGGGTCCAGTAGAGTCCAGACCATGGATGTAGAAGAGGGTCCAGTAGAGTCCGGACCGTGGATGTAGAAGAGGGTCCAGTAGAGTCCGGACCGTGGATGTAGAAGAGGGTCCAATAGAGTTCGGACCACGGATGTAGAAGAGGGTCCAGTAGAGTTCAGACCACGGATGTAGAAGAGGGTCCAGTAGAGTCCAGACCACGGATGTAGAAGAGGGTCCAGTAGAGTCCGGACCGTGGATGTAGAAGAGGGTCCAGTAGAGTCCAGACCAGGATGTAGAGGTTGTGTCCTGTGCTGTCAGTAAATAGCTCCATGCTACCGGCTCTGCTAGCTACCTAGCTACGGCTTGTGGCTCTGCTAGCTACCGGCTCTGCCAGCTACCAGCTCTGCTAGCTACCGGCTCTGCTAGCTTCTAACTCTGCCAGCTACTAGCTCTGCTAGCTACTAGCTCTGCCAGCTACCGGCTCTGCTAGCTACCAGCTCTGCTAGCTTCTAACTCTGCTAGCTTCTAACTCTGCCAGCTACTAGCTCTGCTAGCTACTAGCTCTGCTAGCTACTAGCTCTGCCAGCTACCGGCTCTGCTAGCTACCAGCTCTGCTAGCTTCTAACTCTGCTAGCTACCGGCTCTGCTAGCTACCGGCTCTGCTAGCTACTGTCCGATAGCCGGTTGTTTGGGAACAGAGATGTTAATCCAGGCTGACAGCAGACAGCCTATGGGTGGATCAGAAGATAATAACAGTGATCAATTACAGCCAATAGATCCATTATTACAGCCTCATCCAGCAGAACCAGATATGTCATATGCAGGCGCAGGGCGGTCTGTCAGTCCCGTGGGTCTGATCCACATTTGTTATTGATTCAGCTGTTAGATCATTTTACAACTTTTAGGACATCATGATTTTAATGAGGAATATTTCAGTGTTTCTACTGGAAAGATGATTTACCTCAAATTATCCTCAGATTTACAGGCATCACTTTATACATCCGTGGACTTGTCCTTTTCAGTCCAAAATGGCGGCGCAGCTGTTGCTTTCAAGTTTGTCGAGTTTACCTTTTTGCGTCTACTCTCTTTGAGGAGTGAGAGGAGGGCTGACGGGCAGCACAGATCCCTGACAGGGCTCGAACCTGGGATGCTGCAAATACACGGGCAGCATCTTAAACCCGTCGGACCCCCAAACCAGTACTTGTGCACCTTTTTAATGTCAGGACAGCGGGGTCGGTTGGGTTCTGCAGGTTCTATCATTCTAGCCCTTTGGTCGGCTCTTTATTTTTATTTTCTTAATTTAATTGGCTCCACTTTCTCTACTTGTATATTTCTTATGTTCAGCCCTTCAATAATAACCAGAGTAACAGTCATTATTTATTTGTTTTTATAAATCATCTAACAGGAATCATCGTCCCTCTGAAATGTTCCCACAATGCTTCACAACTTTGAGAGGACTTTACATTGACTTACATTCATTTCCTGGAGACTACCCCACCCTACCCTTACAATACGTATTATACTTCAAGTTTATGAGATGAAGTAAACTTCAGTATAGTGTAATCCCAATATTCTTTATATAAGAAGTATACTAATATCAATGTACAAGTAGTATACTCATGTACTTCTTCAATACTTCTTGGGTCTACATTGGCCAACGATTCAGTCTGTAAAAGTATACTTTGAGTACAGAACTAGTTTGCATCCAAGTTTTTTGTACTGCACCTATAATATGAACAATATTACAAATGAACTTATAGATATACTGTTAGTTTACTAGTTATATACTTGTAGCCCACTTTTTAGCTTATGAGAGTTTAATAGGTTTTACTGTAGGCTTTAAGTGAACTTATAGGACTTAGCCTTGGACTTTCCTGGACACTTGTCAGTACAAGCCAAGTATACTTATTTTACAGTGTACTTGTCAGTACAAGCCAAGTATGCTTACTCTTCTGTGTACTTGTCAGTACAAGCCAAGTATGCTTACTTTTCTGTGTACTTGTCAGTACAAGCCAAGTATGCTTACTTTTCTGTGTACTTGTCAGTATAAGCCACGTTTACTTACTGTTCTGTGTACTTGTCAGTACAAGCTAAGCATACTTAATTTTCTGTGTACTTGTCAGTATGAGCCAAGTATACTTTTCTGTATACTTGTCAGTGCAAGCCAAGTATACTTAATTTTCTGTGTACTTGTCAGTATGAGCCAAGTATACTTACGTTTCTGTATACTTGTCAGTTTAAGCCCATGTAACGTAAACTTTTCTGTATACTTGCCAAGTATACCTAACCATAGTCTAACCTTAAACCAGGTCTTCACCCTAAAATGTAATGATGTACATTAACGGGGACGTGACACTGTGTCCCCGAAGGGAAGGTGAGTCCTCACAACATGAGTAACACACACACACACACACACACACACACACACACACACACACACACACACACACACACACACACACACACCTCTCTCTTAAAGACCTCTGACTCCTGTTCATTTCCGATGGAGAAACCATTAATTTCCTGCTGAGGGAGATGGTGGAGCTACATCTCCGTCTCAGAGATCACATCTCTGCTTCCTGTTCGGGGCTGACAAACAGCAGCTCCACTCGTTCTCCGTCAGGAGGTGGAGAACAACAACACACTTTTAAGTCCTGATAAAATATAAAAAGTCAGGCCGAAGGAAAAGCTTAAAGACTCATATTCCACCTGTTCTTAGACTGATGGCACTGACTGATATGGACGATTGATAAGGACGATTCTGTAAAAACTGATTGCATGTTTTTAAATATTGCGATGTGCCAAGAAAGAAAAAGTCCTCAACTTATCCAATGCAGGTTTCAACATCTTCTTAAAAAAAGCTTTGAGGTGATGTAACATGGAGAAAAATGACGAAACCCTCCGACTACTTTAAAATATGGTTTCAAAATTAGCGTTTGAATCGAGCGGCGTGTAGCAGAACGTCTGTTAAATCAGCAATCAATCATTAACAGTGTAGACAGACACTGTGGTGGATCTAATAGCAGCTTTCTTGGATGTCTGAGAAAGAACAGAACAACAGTTTTGTTGTGCATTTACATTTTATTTTTTCATTTAATTTGCATTTGGCTTCAGTCAACAACATCCAGGCACTTCAGTGGCTGAACCTGGAAACCTCGTGGTCATATAACTGTGGAAGAATACCGTCTGCTTCAGAGGGATTTGTTGTGGTTTAAAAAGGGAGATCATGTCTTTGATTGTGAGGGTAAGGACAGTGAAACCAAAACCAAAAACCAGAGATATCTGAATGGAGTCTGGTGGTAGAAAATAAAACACTGAAACCAGTCACTGTGTGTCTTTGCTCCAATGAGAAAATCCTCTTCATGTACTGCGCTTGTAAATTCAATTAAGCTTGATTTTCATGACATTTTAATAGTCTGACTTGTGCAGCAGGTCTTTATAAAACCATCATGTAAAAAGCAAACTGTTTAAAATCATTAATCAGTTGTAAACAATTCAAACTGGTGGCAATATTTGAGAATTAAAGTAATCATTTTGGCTTACAGACTCTTTATCTCAATAATACATCAGGTCCATTTTATCCCCCATAGAATTAAAGTGCACTTAGAGTGTAATTAAACATTTCACATTAAAGAAACTAAATAAAATAGAATTTATCACAGCTGAATTAAAATGCACTGAGCTGCCGGTGAACTCTGCTTCACCTCTTCCTTTCTTGGCAAAATGAAGTCTTTCCTGCCCCCTGATGGCCACAACGGATGATGTGCTCCAACACCAAGACATCACCCTGCTGGACGGCAGCATAGACGCTGTTTTCAAGTAGAAAATCCATCATCTGTTTCAGATTTCTTCCTCCATTTAAAAGAGAAAACAGTCTTCAGGAGGACAAATCCTAATAGACTTTGTATATTTCCATTACATACTGTATGTAGTTTGCTACAACACTTTAATTTAGAGGAAAACTAAAAGTTGCTGAGTGAAGTCACTTCACTGATATTTTAATGAAACTTGGGCTCTTATTTAAAGGTTAAATTACCTGTTTCCTGAATTTCTCACATGCAATTACATCTCAATCACTCAACATGTCACTAAGTCAAACTTTCGTATTTCTTATTCTAGTGTTTTTGACACTTTCACACAAGTCAAGTGACTTCACGTGTTCACTTTCCAACGTTTAGATAAAGCCAAAACGTGCTGTAATCCAGCTAAAATACACATTTTCTTAGCTGAAAAGTTGATGCTAAGGAGATAAAAGTTTAGCTGCTACATGCAGGAACTCTTTGCACCTTTGTGTTGAACATTAAGATATTTTTTCTCCCACAAAGTAAAACATTCGGACATATGAAATCCATCAAAACTTTTGTGAGACGTTTGATCCCTTTTAGCAAATAATCTACTGGTGAGAAAAGAGGCTGAGCTGCTTTCTATCGCTGTTAGTTTACACTACACAACCTGCTGTCGTATAGTCGGCAGAGTCGAGACTGGAGGTACGAATCCCTGATAAGGTCTCCAGACTACGTTTTTGTAGCCGGTTTACACTCTAATTTACTATTTATTCCTCTCGATGCAACAACAGCATACAGTACAGTAACTTATCCACACAATATTTTGTTTCTACACCTCCTAGCATTTCGGAGCATACTGGAACAAACACCACCCTGATGTCCCTTTGCACGTCATCTACGAAGGCCCGCGCGAGTATCAACAAAGCTTAAGTTCCTATTGTTACAGGTGACCCCTCCTCCTCCCCCAGGTTTACCATCAGCCTGTGTCTCGCGCTCTCATTGGCTGTAGCTCGTGGCCGGAGTCCTGGACTGGTCCAGATATTTAGCATGTTAGATATCTGTAATGTGTCTGCGAGGCATCAGCGAGCAGGTCACACACGAAGCAGCGAGCCAGCGCTGATTAGCCTCTGATCTGGGGCTTTTGTCTGGGAGCTCCAAAACCTGTCGGGGAGCATACAGTCAGGGCTAAAGTCTTGTAGTGTGAACGAGGCATCACAGGTGAGCTAGGCACTGGACCTGCTGCGACACCAGCGGGTGAATGTGTGACTGTGTGATGGGTGGTGTTGAGATAAAGACAAATAAATACTAAATAAATAAACTTTAAAACAAATGAACTGACGGCAGCTGCAGCTGAGATGTGAAAGCACACCGTACCAAGTTCATCGATTAAACGTAGATTTGGGTTTGAGGTAGAGCGTTGCATGACTCCTGGTTCAGACACTGCTCAGGGAATAAACTCTCCTGTGCTCACAGCTGGACGTGTACCGACGATGCCTTCAGGGAACCTCAGCATTAACAGAGCTGCTTCGCTCTGGGGGAGCTGTGAGTTCAATTCCCCGCGATTCCAAGTCCATGAGGTGTCCTTGCTCCAGAGATGCTGCTCTGACCTCCATCTGGGAGAAACTGTGACTCACCTCTGAAGGAGTTTCCCTTTCAGTCCTTAAAAACCAACAATCAGTCCCCCTGGGCTCACAGGAAGAGGTTGATTTTGGCGGGGACGGTCTTACAGCCCGTGGTGGAGAAGTAAAGTCCCTGGACGGGAGTGTAGGTCATGTCGCCGCCCACCGCCTCCACCACGTCGCCGCGGCCGCAGCTGCCCCGCTGGCAGAGCTGCGAGCGGACGCAGCGCTCCACGTGGCGTCGGCTCAGCGGCAGGAAGGGGACGAAGCGGGTGATGAGCTTCTGCTGGATGATGCTGGACTGAAAGAAGCCGTCTGGAGAGAGAAAAGACTGTTTCATTTCAGTGTGTCCAACATGTAGCTCATTGTTATGCATCGCTGCAGAGCACTGAGGAGGCTCAATATCGCTGAGCAACATGCTCACCACATTTTCAATCATCACTTAAAAAACAAAGCACAGTGGCAAATATACAGTCTGTACTAATCGCTGATTATTTTCCAGTGGAACGACTAAAGACACTCACTTGTTGTGTTGTTGTAAACCGTTCGTGCGATGGCGTCCTGCAAGTCGGCCGACTGGATCTCCTCTCTGTCTCGTCCGGCCTGCCGGGTCTCCAGAGCAATCTTGTTAATCACCTCCTGTCCTGTGGTGCTGCAGAGGAAACACAAAACACAAACACATTCAGACTCACAAAGACTGTCTGACGCTGACGTCGTTTTGTGTGGAATTTTGTTTAAGTGTCGCTCAGAGAGAAATTTAAACCCTGTTTATTCACTTTTGATAAAATAACTAGTGCTGGGCGCTGTTGAACGTCAGTCAACCACAGTGAAGATTCTGGTATCATATGAAACTAGAAAACCTGATGAATTGGTACCAACCAGGTCAGACTAGCTTGTCGTGAAGGTTAAATAACATTCCAAACTTGAGCTAAATTTTGGCGAGGAAAAATTGTCATGTCCATTTTCCATGTCCATCAAAGTGGTCCCTTGACCTCTGACCTCCAGATGTGTGAATGTAAATGGGTTCTCTGGGTCCCCACCAGTCTCCCCTTTACACACAGTCCCAGTCAGTCTGGATCAAGTCGTAGTCAAGTCAGCACTCTGACAGCTGTTGTCTGATAAACGTGCAAACTCACTGATTTGTTACTGGACTTTGGGTTGCCAACGACAAGTAAGTACGAGTACCTGATGAAGACGTAGATGGCCTTGCGGTAGTTAGTGCGAAACACGACGTGGGAAGGTCCCAGGAAGGGCTCTAAGACGTCGATGAGACCTGGAGGCATCTTCTCCATCTCGTCAAAAAAGAAGACGGAGCGAGCACACTCCGTCAGGTTCCCCTGCACCCAGCTCTTCAACTCCTCCTGCAAACCAAAGGACGGCAATTTAGATTTAGTCACACACTGAAACCCCTGCTTAGATCAAGATTATCAAAATGATCCCTAACTCACCCTGTACTCGCTGAGCCGGTCAGGTGAGGGGAAGTGCAGCGTGGGAACAAACTGGTGGACGTACGGGCTGCTCATCGCCGAGCCGTACAGATGATATCCCAGCATGGAGCTGACCAGTGTCTTTCCTGTCCCAGAGGAGCCATGGAAGGACAGCACCAGGGGCCGCTCGGGGCTTTTATTCTGAAGGAACCTCGCCACCTCCTCTGACACAATTTCCTGGGCCAGATGTTGTCCATAAACATTCTTGTAGAGGTCCCACTCCAGGTCTGCTTGTTGGCAAATAAAGACACCTGTGATGTTGATGTTACCAACCATCCTCAACACCTTAAATCCCTCAAATGTCATTACTGTACCTTCCACAACTTCCCAATATATGGTTGTCAGATTTTCTTACTCTCAGATGCCAGTATAAATCCTCAAGAACACAGTAGTGATGGGCTCCAGTCTGTCTGTCTATTACCATATAATTCCCACGCAAGTTACCACAGATTGTTTCTGCGTTAGTCACATTTTAAACTGCATAATAAGAACACAGTCCAGAGGTTGCTTGGGGGCGGCAGTAGCTCAGTCCGTAAGGGGTTGGGTTAGGGTGTGGGGGAGCCGGGTTCAAATCCCCCGGGGGACCAAGACCAACTGGTTGCTGGAGAGGTGCCAGTTTACCTCTTGGGCACTGCCGGGGGGCCCCCGGGGAAGGGCCCAAACCCCCAACTGCCTGGGGGGGTTGGGGGGGGAACCCCCTCACTCTGCTCTCTCCATTGACATGTATATGTACTGTGTGAACTGTACTGTGTGAACAACAGAGTGTAAAACTGAATTTCCCCACTGTGGGACTAATCAAGGAATATCTTTCTTTCTTTCTTTCTTTGCAACTTGCAAAACAATGAGTTGTGCCAACCTCTTTAACCTCTTTTACCTGATGGACTGTGTTATTTCTATCTGCTTTGGCTCAGTTGTAGTCAAGGAGTTACTGAGTGAATTCAGTTCACCTCTGTTCATGGCATCATTGATATAATGGTGTTATCCACTGTCTGATCTAGAAAATATTTTAGGACAGGATAACAATGTACATATTTCCTTTGGTTCATCACAGTTTACTCATAATAACAGTGTTACTGACACTGGGGATGAATCCTCTGAGGTCTTACCGATCCACAGAGACCAGGATCCTGCAGATAGACCTGCTCGTTGTGGAGCTGTTACGGATTTATTTTTGGTACCCTAGGGGGCTAAAGAGGTTCAGCTGTATCTTCAGTGTTTATTAGCGGCACTTCCTGCGTTTCTAACATACATAACAGCTAACATAACATAACAGCAAACTAACATAACAGCAAACTAGCACAGCAGTGATTACAGCAACATTATTAGCATAGTCTTTGAACGCTTCACGAACAAAACAAATCACATATGTGAAAGTTACTGGACAAACTACCTTGTTATACGTTCGCTGTTTTTAGCTAAACTAGCTAGCAAACAAGAGGCAACACCCGTTGGTTAACGTTAGCTAGCTAGCTCCGACAGATAGCAGTTAGCTATATCGTCTTACCTCTGATATTCGGCTTAAAGTCGCAGTCACAGCTGTCTGATATGCTGCAGTAAAGTTTCTGAAAAACGCCACAAACCGGGTTATAAAGATATAAAAACAGCACAGACAGGCTGGCCCACATTTTGGCTGCCCGCTAGCAGACAGAAAACCCGAACAGACCTTCTCCACAACGTCAGCCGGTCAGTTTGTAGTTTTTCAACTCCGCGTATAGCGTTCAGGTACACGTAACGAAGTGGCAGAAAGAACTACATTTCCCAGAAAGCACCCGGCATGGGGCGTAATGCGTGGGACACGTTGGAAGATCATAGTCCAAAAAAAAACACACATCTGGAAAAACGCTGACATTTGCTTGTATTGTTGTATATCCAGTATTTTATTAGAATTATTAAAATTGGAATTTATGTAATTATACTGAACATAACTGCAAAACATGGTGGAACAGAACAGAATAGAAATGTTGTTATAATAGCAAAAAGAAGAAGAAGAAGAAGAAGATCAACCTTTATTAGTCCCACAATGGGGAAATTCAATTTACACTCTGTTTAACTTTTACATGGTACATGCACACAAACACACACACATGCATTAATGGAGAGATGTAGAGTGATGGGGCTGCTCCTGACAAGCGCCCCGAGCAGTTGGGGGTTTGGTGCCTTGCTCAGGGGCACCTCGGAGTGCCCAAGAGGTAAACTGGCACCTCTCCAGCTACCAGTTCACACTCAGTTTTTGGTCCATGTTGGGACTTGAACCGGTGACCCTCCGGTTCCCAAGCCAACTCCCTACTCCCTACAGACTGAGCTACTGCCGCCCCCAAAAAACATGTTTTATTAGCAAATAATTAAACAGAAAATAAACTTTAGACACTTATATTAGACATTTACATTTGTAATGAAGTGAAATCTTGTATCGAAGATTGTATGTCTTGTGTAGAAATAAAGAGTAAAAATAGAAAATCATAGAAAATGTCATTTATACAGTAGAGGGAGCTATTAATGTGGTAATGGTGTGTAGGAAACCATGGTGCAATTAAGTGTATTTTTAAGTATTTATAGAAAAATTGGCCACTGGAAAAACTGAACTGAAAAAAATGTGTTTATTTTGTTTTACTTTATTTTATTATGGCAGCAGTACAACCGCTTATGAGATTAAAAGATTTTGGTTTCATGAACATTAAGAGAGGAAAAAGTCTGTAGTCGCTGAGTGTTTTCAGGTTATTATGATAAACTTACTGCATGCTCCTTCACAGATACACTTGTGATTGCACCATCTTGCACCAGAACATGTCACCTCACCTCAAATTTCACCAAAATTTCAACACCCTCACAGAACATAAAAAAAAAATCCCAAATGTTTTCAGGTTAGTGTGAGGATGAGTCAGCTCACAATGTCACAGCAAATAATTAAACAGAAAATAAACTTTAGACACTTATATTAGACATTTACATTTGTAATCTTGTATAGAAATAGAGTAAAAGAACATCATAGAAAATGTCATTATACAGTAGAGGGTGCTATTAACGTGGTAATGGTGTGTAGGAAACCATGGTGCAATTAAGTGTATTTTTAAGTATTTATAGAAAAATTGGCCAGACCTGAAAAACTGGACTGAAAAAAATCTGTTTAATTTAATTCAATTATACTTTATTCTAGATTGAAAGATTTTGGTTTCATTAACATTGAGAGGAAAAAGTCTGAAGTCGTTGAGTGTTTTAAGGTTATTGTGATAAGCCTAGTGCATACTCCTTCACAGATACACTTGTGATTACACCGTCTTCCACTGAAATACGTCACCTCACCTCAGATATCACAAAAATTTCAACACCCTCGCAGAACATTAAACAAAAAAATCCCTAATGTTTTCAAATAAGTGTGAGGATGAGTCAGCTGACAATGTCACGGTTTCATCCAATAAACTGACAGTGAGGTAAACATGTTTATTCACATTTCACATTTCAGATAAATATTAGATATTATAAGCTAATAGAAATACTCTGTACCTGTGGGCTGTGTGTTTAGGGTCAGTTCAACCACTTCCAGTTCACATAGTAATAATACAGTATTGTGTGATAACGTGAAGAACTGTACAACTTTAATTTTGAAGGAACAGGAAGAAAACGGGAAAGGAACTGACCTCAGCACTGATTACATCACCATTAATCTCAACCCTTATTACATTAAACATTCAAATTAGAAAATCCTAATGATTAACACATGATGATAAACACAATACAAAAGAAATGGAAATGTAGATGCAATGTTATTCTGTTATTGGGTTGTACAATATGACATACTGTTGGTACAGGTATTTAGGGAAGGCCCAGCCTTCAGGTAGACGTAAAACATTTCTAACAGACTGAGGCACAGCCTCATCTTCATGAAAACCTCTTCCTGTTTTTGTTCTGCAGAATAAAAGCACCAAACCACAACAGAACCTGACAGAGTATTTACACCGACATCTTCCGTTCACATTTTGGTTCATTGTGGGACAGAGGAAGTCCTCATATTAAATAAAATATGCTGGCAGGATCATGTTGATATCTGACTCTGGCATTGGCACTTTGAAACATTAAAGTGGTGCATATCTTCAGTTTAAAGGAGCAATATGTAGATTTAAAGTTGGTAACAGCAGTCCAAATTCAAAAAATTGGAGCCGGTGTGACTGATAGCAGTTGGCGTGTGTTAGCATCACGGCATCAGCCACCAGCAGCGGTAGTCTGAATCACTTCACCGGCATCTCAGATACTCACTGCCTTGACAGTTTGGTGCCATCGGTGAGCGTCTGTCTAGTTTTCGCAGTATGTGCCGCACCGTCGGCTCTAGTCTGCTCTGATCAGCTGTTCAGCTCAAACAAATCAGTGCACAAGAAGGAAAACGGAAATTGAGAAAAGCAAGAAAACAATAAAGTCAGGAGGAAAAGCACTGAGGACTCTTTATCTCATCTGATCATTCCAGTACACTGATATTTTCACAGCAACATCAACATCTGGAATGAAACTAAACGGTGAGTGAGGGTGGTGTGAATATGATCAACAAACAGCGCTTTGTTTCATTCACGTATCGTAACAACAGCTTGTATATCCGCCATCCTCTGTTTCCGTTTGAATAATGAACACAGACTACCGCCAACTGCTGGTGTGGAGAGGTATTTCCTCCCACGCAGGCACAGAGCGTACGTTCAAACTGTCCGTCGGCTGTCAGCTTTGTGTTCAAATGCAACTTGTCGGCCAAGACAAAGGCAACGTGAGGCAACGCAACACTCAGCCTTCATTGCTGCTAGTTCTCCGATGTCGGGTTGGTTTTTCTGGGCCTTTACGTTAAGTAATCTCTGTTGATCCAGCTCATTAGCTCGCTACCATGGCTGCAGAAGGCTGCGTTTGTATGCTGGTTTGTTTCATATGTGGGTGTTGAATTTGAAAGGAGAACCAGCTGTCTGTGCTGCAGCATTGTTCTCAGAGAAGCCAGTACTTCAGTTCAGTATGTTTCCTTAATCTCTGATGATGGTGTATAATGATTTATTATAGTAAATATATTACTTATTGCTCCTTTAAGGATAATAGTTGTTGGTAAATGAGAATAAAGGGAGTTTGTGAGAAAACAAAGCACCAAAACAGGAGCTATGACTGAACATTTTGCAGCTTCTTGTTTTTGCATGTTTTGTCCTCCAGGGTGCTGTACTGCCTCACACTCCCAGTGCCTCCGCCATCATGTGCATCTAGTGTTTTCTGAGCTCATCCCGGAAAAGAAAGAGTTTTTAAAAACAGGTCTGGGGTCAGCGCGGTCTGGCGGGCGGCTCCAGCCTGTTGGACAAGGCGGTCAGCACCTGGTCAAACTTGGCATAACGCAGAGCCTGGCTCTCCTCGGCTCCCCTGCTCCCCCACAGCAGCCTCATCTGGAAGTCGGTCAGGAAGAGCTCCAGGACCTCGGCCTGCTCCTGGAAAGCTGCAACAGCAAAGTTTACAATTAGCTCATAAAAACTGATTATTTTTTCACTTTAACCCCATTTTAAAAACCTTTTACTTCCTCAAATGATAAAAAAAGAAAACTAAAAGGCTACAAGGAACAAAGGAGTGTCCCTTCATGGTGTTGTACCTTAACCTCTTCGGACCTGGCGTACACATGTGATGACATCACATTTTGGGTCATATGAATGTAATACTTAATTTTATTTAACTGGGGTCTTGTGTACACGTACGAGGATACGTACACTGCCATCTAGTAGTCCTGCAACTGTTTGCAGCACTTCAAATGAGCCAAACTGTTGCTATGACTGTCCAAAAGGGGAAAACATTTTCATTTTGTTAAATTGTACTGTGATGTTCCAAAATGTTTAAAAAAAAACATGTTTGCAAGTGTTATTAATAAATGCAAAAGCAGTCAGGAAAAACACTGCTGTGTTCAGAAGGGACATATAGAGGTTTGCACTATTACACAATGGTGATTTTATTGTGTTTTATGGAAATTCAGAACGAGTGTCCGCATATGTGGACATAATTTTTCTCTAAAACTACATTATGTCAAAAGATGATGCTTAGTTTTTATACTTATCAGGTTCCAATAAGCCCAAATAGCAAAGAGACATCAAAAATGCATATCAAAAAAAGAGCTCGGGTCTTAAGAGGCTATCAGAGACCCGTGATCCTGACCTATGCTGCTGTCTTTCAGAGGCTGTAACAGGTTTGGTTTTACATCTAGAGTGAAGATACTGGTATCGCATGAAACTGGAAAACCTGGTGAATCCATCAGCAACAACCAAAACTACCATGGCCATCTTCAAAGGGGTCCCTTGACCTCTGACCTCCAGATATGTGGATGTAAATGAGTTCTCTGGGTCCCCACCAGTCTCCCCTTTACAGACACGCCCACTTTATGATAGTCCCAGTCAGTTTGGGGAAAGAGCATGCTTTTTTTTTTGCATGCACTATAAATGTGTTATTTTCTACTATTCTAAAATGGTGGATTTGAATATTTCTGCATACTTGGGCCCCTAAAAATCACAGTGAAACACATGTATTGGGTCTCACTGTAAAGCTGAGACTCTCGTGGATCCAATGAGCCCAACCATATTCATTATAATGATGTGAGTCCCCATAGGAGCCATTTCATTGTGAGACCATTCTTCTAACTTTACCTCACTGACAGACAGACAGACATCACCGTTAGGACCTGGCAGTAATGCTGCCAGCAGCATGACAATTTAATTTAGCTCACACTGGTATTTCAGCTGACTAAATAGGTGTTATCAGTCACTATAAGCCCCCATAGATGTGGGTCAGTAGGGGCCTACTGCACCCACTAGAAGGTTTTATCATCTATTCACATGGTAGATCATCGAAAGAAGGTAGAAGAAGGTATAAAAGAAAAGACAGTGACCTCTAAATGATTTTTTTTTTTTTTTTGCTCACACCTAAAAAAGTTGTAGTTTTGTTGACCTAAAGAAGCTGTAGTTATCTGTATAAAATGACCTGTGGTGACCTCTAGGATAATCACAGCCTCATGAAACTTTACAGCCACAAACTAGAGACATACTACTACTACTACTACTACTACTACTACTACTACTTACTACATCCTGGTAACTAGAGACCTTGAGCATTCAGAGGATGGATGGCTTTCCTACCTACACTGACAATAAGGGGGCTTCTGAGACCTTTACACAACACAAGTGATCAATATCCAATCACCATAAAATCTCCAAATTTCAAAAGTTTTTGATCCAAAATCACAGCATGGCTTTTTCTTAAGTGGCAAAAAATTGTAAGAAATTTAGCACCAAATCAGTGCAACAAATGGTATCAACCCAAAAATTGCTTCAACAACTGATGAGAGTTTATATTAATCTTCAGTTTCCCAGCTTTCAGATGATGTTCATCACTTCTATGTGGTATCTACTGTTAACCTGCTATTTTCGCTAAACCCCTAAAAAAAAAGACAAAAGTGGGTCTTAAAAACGGGGTTAAAGGAGTATTGATCCGATGGCATGAAGCAGATTGCAGCCGACTGAAAGTTCAATATAATGGAGGTATAAGTTTTGATCAGTGACCCACCAAGCAGCCTCTCACCTTGTAGTTTGCTCTCAGCGTTGGAGCGGTAGATGCCGCCCAGCTGAGCGATGGTCCTCGCCGCCCCCAGGTGGAATATGACCACGTCCACCCCGACTTCCACGGTCTCCCACGGCTCTGTCCCCTCACCCACCGCCATGCTCTTCTCCAGCAGAGACAGGAGGGGTAGGACGTGGGGGAAGGTGGTGCTGGACAGCGGACAGCTCTCTGGAGGACAGACACATGGACACAGTCAGTGTTTAAAGGGAGGCGTGCTCTACCATCAGACCGTGTAGGACGACCCCCCCCCCCACCTCTGCCGTCGTTCAGACTCTTCATAAACGGCCTCAGAGTTTTCTCGTAGAGGATAGCGCCCTCTGTGTGTCGCTGCCGTAACGCCGTCCAGGTCTGCTCCAGACGGGACACCTGAGAAGCAGAAAGACATCACCGTTAGGACCTGGCAGTAATACTGCCAGCAGCATGACAATTTCATTTAGCTCACACTGGTATTTCAGCCGATTGGACTGTTGTCAGGCTATTAAATAGGTGTTATCAGTCACTATAAGCCCCATAGATGTGGGTCAGTAGGGGCCTACTGCACCCACTAGTAGGTTTACTAATCACATGATAGATCAAGTTGCAGTTTTGTTGCATGACTAAAAAAGTTGTACTTTTATTGCCTGAAGCGAAAGTAGTTGTAGTTTTGTTGCCTAAATGTAAAGAAGTTGCAGTTTTACTGCTGTTAAGTTTACAATTTTAAAATGTTACAGGCGTAGTAGGTGTAGTAGGCCCCTACTGACCCACATCTATGGGGCTTATAGCGACCGATAACACCTATTTAAAAACCTGGTAACAGTTGAATCAGGTGGGTATTTGTATCTTAGCTCTAATAGGTATAACATTTCATATATGTGATTTATCGAATGGTAAATGTGGAGGGAAAAAATCTGTCCTGTGATTTGACTGGATGTACAACATGAAATGAACACAAAAATGTGAATGCTTTGTTTTCATAAAAATTTTATGATGGAAAAAGTACAAGAACATTATAAGTTTTATTATATACTTTCTTTGTTTTTATTTCATTTAAGGCGACACACCGCAGGTGAACTGGCTAAAACTAACTAACAGATATCACCATGAAACTTCCTCAGTTAATTATTTACATTAACACTTTTGTTTGCATTGCAAGTTTTCTGACGTTTAAATATGAGGCCTTATCTTTTAAAACATACCGGTATATTAATTTTTTTTTCCAAAGAGGATTTATGAAAGGTGTTTATTCTGACATGGAATAAAGATAATTTTGCATTCTAACATTAAATTGTCATGTCATGCTACCAACTTTGACATGAGTAAACAATAAATCTGTGGTTCTATAGCACCATTCAAAGATAATATGTTGCTGCAGTATTACGTTGTTGGATTAGGGGTTATACAGCAGGTTTTATTGCATTAGGTACATCTGCTGCCCGTCACGCCTCCCTCCCTCTCCCCATTGGTCTCCTCTGTCTCTATCAATAACGTTTACCTGTGGCAGCTCTAAAGCTCTCATGACGGCAGCGAAGCCGAACATGTCGCCCATGGTGCTCTTGAGCTCAGCTGCGATTTGGATGATTTTGTGCAGCAGGCCGGCCCTCTCCTCGTTCGTCCCGGTGCAGCCCAACACGTCCACCGCCAACATGATCGCCATGGTCTGGAACCTGCAGGAGGGTTGAACTTTAAAGGTTACCTCCTATCACGATCGCATTGTCGTATCGGCTGGCAGAATAACTGGCAGATTTCACAAAAAACTCTGAGAATCTCTTTCCACCAGCTTATCAATAGTTTCACAGTGTTTGCTGTAGCTGCTCTCCCTTTTCTTTGTCATAGTTTCCATCATATTCACGGTGACTCACAATTTTCTTGGGCATAGTGAAGCAAAGATGGCGAAATATTAACCTGCACTTGACTCACATTTGTGGTTTGTGGGACGACGAGGGATAAAAATGCTGTGCAGTCATTCGTAAAGTGGAACCTGGTCACCGTAAATCGAGCGCTATGTTCCAAGTTCAAATCATCTCCACTTGTTTGCCACTGACTTTTCAAACCAATGAGATAACAACTGTTGCCTGTAAATGGTGAATGGTGTCGCTTTTCCACTTTCTGATGACGTATCAGCTCTACGCCACGCTTTACCTCATGTGAAGGCAGCTTTGCTCACCTCTCCAGCAGGTCCAGTCTCAACTGTTGGCCATGCGGCAACGTGAGCAGCTCCATCCCAGAACTAACTCCCATCATCCTTTGCATCTCCGGAGTCACCTCCAGGATTCTGGCCACCTGGGAATCACAGACACATGACTGTTGGTCTACGCTCTTTATATTTGGTGGTTTAATGCACAGTATCTGGCAGCATCATGTCGCCCTATAGGCTCCTGCATGTGACGTGTTCGATTTTTGTTTTTGTTGTATTGTATTGTATGAGCAAAACAATATCAGACCACCTCGTCATGTACTATCACTTACTTGTACACAGCCTATGAATAAAAGGGTGTCTTAAAACACAACACTGGCACACTATCACCTTATAGTTAAGTTGTTGTGGCTAATGGGTCAGCAAACACCCAATCTACACATCCAGAGCAACATTCATTTAAAGTGGTGTTTGTGTCCATCTGATGAATGGAAGTCCAATATTTACTTTTAGCTCTGTTTTTGGTCTCCACCAACTCCAGCGGCTAGATGCTGCTCTATGTCCACCAGCTCGTTTCTAAATGTGTCTGGCTGCTGGCTGCTGCTGGCCACAGAGCTTTTCCCAGAAAACAGCTGCCTGTTGCATCTGGAAATGGTAAAAGCGCTGAGACTGAATAGAGCGGTTGTGTTGTGGACACTACGCTGAGGCTTAAAACGCTAAACATACCGTACCCTTATGAAAAAGAAGTGTTCTTCAAGTTTATTTTATCAAGCAAACTGAAGTAAAGTTCAGGTATATTTCCCAAAAATAAAATAAATTCATATCAAAACATCCGTTTATAAACTCTCACACCCTCTCATAGGTTCCTCTATCAAAAAGTAACCATAAGCTATGTATACTTAGACTGTCCTGTATACTTCAGTATTAGCTAAGTATACTTTGACTTTTCTGTATACGTGTCAGTATAAACCAAGTATACTTGGACCTTCCTGTATACTTGTCAGTATAAGCCAAGTATACTTGGACCTTCCTGTATACTTGTCAGTATAAGCCAATTATACTTGGACCTTCCTGTATACTTGTCAGTATAAGCCAAGTATACTTGGACCTTCCTGTATACTTGTCAGTATAAGCCAAGTATACTTGGACCTTCCTGTATACTTGTCTGTATAAGCCAAGTATACTTAGACTTTTCTGTATACTTGTCAGTATAAGCCAAGCATACTTAGACCTTTCTGTATACTTATCAGTATAAACCAAGTAGACTTTTCTGTGTACTTGTCAGTATAAGCCAACTATACTAAGACCTCCCTGTATACTTGTCAGCATAAGCCAAGTATACTTGGACCTTCCTGTATACTTGTCAGCATAAGCCAAGTATACTTGGACCTTCCTGTATACTTGTCAGTATAAGCCAAGTATACTAGTATAATAAGTACAATTTTGTTCAGTATATTCCTGATAAGTACATAAAAAGCAAACTGAAAGAATACTGTTATTTTAAGGTTATTGTAAATTTCTCCACTGTGGGACTAATAAAGGAATATCTTATCTTATCTTTAAAATAAGTATGCTACTAGCACACTTGAATAAATGTATTTATTAAGGGTAGAGTTGAGGCGAACTGCTGAGTTACATGGTAAGACTATGAGCAACCACTTGCACATTCTAAATAGCTACTGTTGATCTGAAACTGTAGATGACATCGGTTGTAAACGGTACCGTGCAGTCAGCCTTGGTGATGTGTCTGGCCGCCGTCCTGGGGTCGACCTCGGCCAGCAGCTCCTTCACCCGCCGCAGGATGCCCACCTCCAAGGGCTTATTCTCCTTGGGCATCAGCGGCGACTGGTACCTGCTCGGTTTGAAAGACGAGGCCGTCTCCACCACCGGCGAGAAGCACACGTTCCCGTCCTCCACCCTCAGTGAGTCGACGCCCACTGACCCTTCCTCCACCCGCAGCCTCTCCACGTAGCTCTGGGGGCCGGGGTACAGCTCTGTGTAGCAGCTTCCCCCTGCATCAGAGGACAGGGAGTCCAGGTCCAGATGAGGCTGGGGTCTGTGGAGGGTGCTGTTGGGGGAGGGCGGAGGTTGGGCGGTGTCCGAGCACCTGGAGAGGGACGGGGATGGAGCCAAGCTGGCTGCCCGGCTGCTGCTAGGGCTTCTGGACTGTGGGGCTGGAGATGGGAGAAGAGGGAAAAAGAGAAAGTTCATGAACTTTCTAAATATTCAGGCCCAACAAACGATTAAAGTACTATCAGTAGTGATGAAGCTAACGATTATGTTCACTGTTGTTCATGAATTGATCAGTTTGGTCTATAAAATGTCAGAAAATGGTGACAAATGAGTGAAAAGCCCAAGATGACGTCCTCAAGTGGCTTTTTATGTCCACAACTCAAAGATATTCAGTTTACTATCACAGAGGAGGAAAGAAACCAGAAAATATTCACAGCGAGTCACACTTTCCACTTTCAAATCGTTTTTTTTTTTTTTTTTTTGTTTCCACCATTTATTTAACACACACACACACACACACACACACACACACACACACACACACATATAAATAAAGGCTCCTTGGAGTTATTGTTCACAGAAAGGGCAAAGAAAAGAAAACATGATTTATTAAGGATTAAAACAAACAAGCAGGTTAATTTGCCTTTGTTTCATATTAACCTGCTACCACATCGGTCTTATCTCAGCGCTACATCTTGCGGTCAAGGTCCAGGTTTGCCAAGTGAGACTCTTTGATTCAGCTTATATAACCAGCCTGCTGCTGCTGCTGCTGCTGCTGATGATGATGCTGATGATGATGAGGCATAGCACACACACACACTGTGAACTTTAGACCTGTTCAGGGTCAACACCCTCCAAGCTGCTCTGACCATCAGAGCCACCCGACACTCAGTCAGCCGTCTGCACTGAGGGAGTGAACAACAAGCTCGTGCCGACACATTAAACCGGTTGACTGGGACACGCTTGGTAAGTGTTTAGATCAACAATTTGAGAAGTGTTTTACAGGCTAAAACAGGGTTACTGCTGGTGGTATGTTCATTTCAAGCTAAAAGCATGCTTACTGATGTTGTGCAGATGCACTGATGCTGTTACACTTGTTTTGTGTTCATGTTGGATGAGTATTAAAGCTGAGTACTTGCAGATGTTTGCTACGGTCTCTCGCGGCATCCAGATGTTTCCATATTAACAATCTCAACAGCAGCAGGACTGTATGAATGTAAACGGTGCTCATTCTTAACTATGGTATTCCTAAAGTTCAGTTTATAAACCATGAGGAGAAAATCTAAGTTTAGAGGTTTGGATGAGCAGAATCACAGCGACAGGAAATCACAAAATGAAAGCCAGGCTCAAAAGAAAACAGTAATGTAATTAAAGCGAGAACACTGAGAAATAGTTTTGTGAAGAGATGTGTATCAGTGCACAAAACATGCCTCAAGTTTCCTGTTAACAGAAATGTCCTTATACTGAGAACATGCACTTGTGTTTTTACAGGTAGTCTTGGCTATTTAATGCATTGCTCTCAACTCTAAAATACGTTAATTATAATTCACATTGTTTAGCAAGAAAAGAGCCCACATCATGTAGTTGTGCACTGGTATCAAGGAATAGTTTTATAAACCTTTGTACCATAAGCTTGTCGTATTAGTATAGTAGTAGTAGTAGTATTAGTTGTAGTACATAAGGATTATCTTTCATGAACCTGAGACAAAAGTACTTTTGCTCAAACTTCAACCACGTTTGACGCACTCTGTGAAGCTAAAGCTGGTTCTTACTCTCGTTAGCACCTTATGGGACGCCTTGTTTGACCTTCAACCTTGTAAGTACAAAAGGCAGCTGCCATGACACCCCCTTTACGGCTCGACACCTCTCATTACTGAGCAATACATGAACACAAAGCAGTGAAACCAGAGAGAGGAAACATCTACCAAATCCAAGCAGCTTTTGTAAACCTCCTGGGCGTAAGCGGCAGGAATTCCCACTCCGTGTGGTTGTGTAATCAGGAAATTAGAGAAGTTATGCAAGTCTCAGAGGAGTGTGCGTCCGTTTTGCTGAAAATCCTTTGTGGGAAGCAGAGGTGGAGTGTATTGGTGTGCATACGCTTTGTTTTAGCTGCACTACTGAGATGTGGTATTTGTTCCTCTCAGAACTGGATTATGACGTTGTCGTGCAGAGAATATACAATCACCAATATCACCAATCATGTGCTTTGGTACTATTTGCACTCTAAAGCACAACAGTCTTACTCCCAAAGTCAACTAGATATTTGGCTTGTATCTTAATGGATTAAACAAATGAATAATGATTGAAAAGTAATTTTAAATAACTAGTTAAACATTTGCATACTTCTTGCTGCAAGGATCCACATGACGTAAATATCATTACCGGACCTCTATGTGGAATGCAACCCAAACTTTAAGACTGTACACGCCATCTGTGCATGTGAGGACACAGCCACATATGCAAATACCAAATGCACTATAAACAGCAGCACATGCATACCTGCTGTCCATGTCCATGAACTATGGACATGGAAGTATACCCAGCCTTTTACATGTGATTAGATAAGCACCCTTTTCCTTTGACTATCATCTTAGCTTGTGATTTTCACACTAGAACAAAGTGCTTTTTCATTTCTCCTGCATCCAACTTATTCAAAACTCCACCAAAATTAGTTGAAAAGAAAATCTGTGGTGACAAAAAAGGCCATTTTACATCTGTCGTACTTACAGTACATTTCCAGTTTTCTTGATGTTTGTTTGAACTGTCAACAGTCCTCTTCGGTGACTGGACTCCTGCAAAACCTAATTCTAGTTTGATAAACACCTGAGCCTATCATCTGGATGCTCTGGTTAGCAGTTTTGAAGATGACCCTATATCCTAAACCTTGAGATGATCTATGTCTTTATCTAATCACTGACTAGATTTCACAAATTACCACAGCTTCCAAATAACGGGCTCCACTGATGCTTTCCAGACCAGAGTGAGAGAACTACAGGTATTGTAGAGTTAAGCTGAACTTGTGCAACTGCATGGTGCCTCTCATCTAATCATATTTTATATTAAGTAATGTAATCTACAGTTTTAATTCTTCATGAGGTTCAAGACCTGTGCAACACAGTAAGTCACCTCATTTTATAAATCATTAATCATACTTGGCAAATCCAGCTTCCAGATGTATCTTCAGTTATTTAATTGCATACCCTGTATACTGTAAAGCTTTGTTGAGAGAGGCAGATCTAACATTTTTACATCTGTTGTCAGAATCTGTTTCAGAGATGTACCGACCAATCTTGGCAGCACTTGTAGTGCTGCTTGGCTCTTCAGCATTGGTAAATGGAGGGAAAGTCTTGGTGTATCCTCTGGATGGAAGCCACTGGATCAACATGAAAGTAGTCATCGAGGAGCTTCACTCCAGGGGCCACAAAGTCACAGTGATTCGGCCATCAGACAGCTGGTACATCAAGCCAGAGTCTCCTCACTACAAGTCCATCACGATAAATTCCTCTTCTGGTTTTGATGAGGAAGGATTTGGGTTATTTGCAACCAACATGCTGAACATGCGGCGGGAAGGTGCATCGCTTTGGACTCGTATATCTCTGGAGTATGAACTGGTGGAACAGTTTTATCAGTTAAATAAACAGATGATTCAGATGGTGGAGGAGATGTTTGAAAATACCAAACTGATGCAGAGCCTCCGCGATGCCAAATATGATTTGGTTCTCACAGATCCTGCGGTTGGTGCAGGGGTACTTCTGGGTCACCGTTTGGGTCTTCCTCTTGTCTTCAACGTGAGATGGACTATTCAGGGTGAGGGACATCAAGCAATCACACCTTCCCCATTGTCATATGTCCCAATACCTGGGTCCGAACTGACTGACAAGATGACGTTTCCCCAGCGGGTCAAGAACCTTTTGTACTATTTCTTCACTTGTCTTCAAATTTGGTACGTCACAGAACCAAACTACAAACCATTTGTCCATCGTTACTTTGGAAAAGATGTACATTACATGGAGCTGTTTCAGGCAGCAGACATCTGGCTGATGAGGAACGATTTTACTTTTGAGTTCCCACGTCCCACGATGCCAAACGTCATCTACATGTCAGGATTTCAGTGCAAACCCTCCAAGCCCCTGTCTAAAGAACTAGAGGACTTTGTCCAGAGCTCTGGTGAGCATGGTGTCATTGTTATGACATTGGGAACCCTGGTAGCAAAACTTCCTGAGGACATCACTGAGGAAATTGCCGCCGCTTTCGCCCAACTTCCTCAGAAAGTGATCTGGAGGCACAAAGGCAAAAGACCATCCACCCTCGGCAACAACACCTTACTCTTGGATTGGCTGCCTCAAAATGACCTCCTGGGTCACCCGAAGACCAAAGTGTTTGTGGCCCACGGAGGGACCAATGGAATCCAGGAGGCCATCTACCACGGTGTCCCCCTAGTCGGCCTGCCCCTCATGTTCGACCAGCACGACAACTTCTTCAGGATGGAAGCAAGAGGTGTGGCCAAAGTCCTGGACATTGCAACTGTGAACAAAGACAATTTCCTGGAGGCGCTGAAGGAGGTACTCTATGTCCCAACCTACAGGGAGAAAATGAAGACGCTGTCCAGCCTGCACAGAGACCAGCCCATGAAACCACTGGACCTAGCCATGTTCTGGATCGAGTTTGTCATGAGGCACAAAGGAGCGGCACATCTGAGGACAGACTCTTACAAGATGTCCATGATCCAGTACCATTCGATTGATGTGGTGGCGTTTCTGCTGGCAATTATTTTACTAGTATTTACCGTTTTTATTTCCACAGTTAAGTTTTTGTGGCGGAGGATGTTTTCTAGAGGCAAAGTCAAAAAGGAATGATGAGCGTGCTGCAACATAGTCACCTTTTCTGATCCTGATTTCTTGAAAAGAAAAAGAAACAACAGTCGTAAACTGTTCTGTGGAGAGCAGGATACAATCAGCCTTACACTGGTACCCCAGCATGCCTGGGTGTAGCTGAACGCACTCACATACCTCATATTGTTTAATGACTTCAGCCAAAGAGGTCATGGTTGTCTTCTGTTTGTTAGTGTGTTTGTTGAGTGAAGCTATCATCTTTTAATAAATATCCAGGAAAATATTTGAATGAAATGAATTAAAATTACTGTCATAAAATCTGGCATAAGTATCTTGTGATTGTCACTATGATGATTCAATATTGTTCATTATTTTTGGTGATGATATATCATGTTAATCATTTCACAAATTCATGTTTTCCAAATAATGATTTCAGGCTGTAAATAAAAACTTACCAAATGGTTTAGTTTGTTTTTGTTTTACACATATTACAAGTTTGGTTTCATGCATTACAAAACAGTGGACACAGTTAATTGCCTCACAAAAGGTTGGTTACATTAAATGTATTTTTGCATACATTGAAAGTTTCAATGAATTCATTATCAAGTCTCACCAGTCTGCAAATACATAATGAAAAACTTGTATCCCAGCTGCTCCCTAGAAAAATACATATATACAGTAATATATACACACTGGACCATGTAGAATACAACCATAATGACTCAGTGTTACATATAAACATATACAATGAAAAATTGAAACATATCCTTATTAATATCACAATACGATGACAGCTATATCATCTGACCCTATGTATCATGCTTGTGTTACTATGCAGATGTGCATACAGATGCAGCTTAAAAAATACAAAACGTTACAATTACATAATCAATTAATCACCTATACAGACTCGATGTAGGTATGGCAGCTTTTTAGCTTCTAATTAGAAATTTTCTTCCTTTTTTCCACAATTATGAGAGGTAACTATGAACAAACATTTCATAAAATTAACACAGTCTATACATAGTTTACCCAGCCAACAATGTATGTTGCCATATTTGTCCAGTTGTGTAAAAAACATCATGTAATTTGTTATAGTATTTACTCAAAGTTGTATTTTCTGCCTTAAAAAAAGAAAATAATGGACCATACAGTTATACGTAATAGAAAGCTGTTAATAGTCAGCGCAAACATTTCTAAAACTATGAAGTAGCTGAAATTAGACAACTTGATTTCTCTTATTTTTCTCTATTTGTCAGTTCTTAATCTTAAGTTGTGCTGATGTATAGTCTTGAACTCAGGACTGTAAAGCTTTGTTGAGAGAGGCAGATCTAACATTTTTACATCTGTTGTCAGAATCTGTTTCAGAGATGTACCGTCCAATCCTGGCAGCACTTGTAGTGCTGCTTGGCTCTTCAGCATTGGTAAATGGAGGGAAAGTCTTGGTGTATCCTCTGGATGGAAGCCACTGGATCAACATGAAAGTAGTCATCGAGGAGCTTCACTCCAGAGGCCACAAAGTCACAGTGATTCGGCCATCAGACAGCTGGTACATCAAGCCAGAGTCCCCTCACTACAAGTCCATCACGATAAATTCATCTTCTGGTTTTGATGAGGAAGCATTTGGTTCATTTGCAACCACACTGATGAACATGCGGCGGGAAGGTGCATCGCTTTGGGCTCGTATATCTCTGGAGTATGAACTGGTGAAACAGTTCTCTCAGTTAAATGAAAAGCTAATTCAGATGGTGGAGGAGATGTTTGAGAATACCAAACTGATGCAGAGCCTCCGTGATACCAAATATGATTTGGCTATGACGGACCCTGCGATTGGTGCAGGGGTACTTCTGGGTCACCGTTTGTGTCTTCCTCTTGTCTTCAATGTGAGATGGTCTATTCAACCAGTCGCACCTTCCCCATTGTCATATGTCCCAATACCTGGGTCCAAACTGACTGACAAGATGACGTTTCCCCAGCGGGTCAAGAACTTTCTTTGCTTTATCTTTACACATATTCACAGAACTGACCTACAAACCATTTGTCCAACGTTACTTTGGAAAAGATGTACATTTCCTGGAGCTGTTTCAGGCAGCAGACATCTGGCTGATGAGGAACGATTTTACTTTTGAATTCTCACGACCCACGATGCCAAACGTCGTGTACATGTCAGGATTTCAGTGCAAACCCTCCAAGCCCCTGTCTAAAGAACTAGAGGACTTTGTCCAGAGCTCCGGTGAACATGGTGTCATTGTTATGACATTGGGAACTCTGGTGGAAAAACTTCCTGAGGACATCACTGAGGAAATTGCCGCTGCTTTCGCCCAACTTCCTCAGAAGGTGATCTGGAGGCACAAAGGCAAAAGACCATCCACCCTCGGCAACAACACCTTACTCTTGGATTGGCTGCCTCAAAATGACCTCCTGGGTCACCCGAAGACCAAAGTGTTTGTGGCCCACGGAGGCGCCAATGGAATCCAGGAGGCCATCTACCACGGTGTCCCCCTGGTCGGCCTGCCCCTCATGTTCGACCAGCACGACAACTTCTTCAGGATGGAAGCAAGAGGTGTGGCCAAAGTCCTGGACATTGCAACTGTGAACAAAGACAATTTCCTGGAGGCGCTGAAGGAGGTACTCTATGACCCAACCTACAGGGAGAAGATGAAGACGCTGTCCAGCCTGCACAGAGACCAGCCCATGAAACCACTGGACCTAGCCATGTTCTGGATCGAGTTTGTCATGAGGCACAAAGGAGCGGCACATCTGAGGACAGACTCTTACAAGATGTCCATGATCCAGTACCATTCGATTGATGTGGTGGCGTTTCTGCTGGCAATTATTTTACTAGTATTTACCGTTTTTATTTCCACAGTTAAGTTTTTGTGGCGGAGGATGTTTTCTCGAGGTAAAGTCAAAAATGAATGATGAGTGTGCTGTGTCACCTTTTCTGGTTTCCTAATTTCTTGTGAAAACAACACAACAAACAAACAAACAAACAAAACAAAAATGACAACAAGCAGGATACAAACAGTCTTACATTGATATCCCAACATGCCTGAGTGCCTGAATGCACTCCCTGAATGCAAAGACGGTGTTTCTGCTCTGTTTGTTTGTTTGTTTTTGTGTTTGCTGCTTGTCCGGGTATCTCAAAAATCTGTAAATATTTTTTTCAATTTGGTGCAAGGTTAGATCTTGAATTAAATGATTCATTCAGCCATTAGCTTGCAAGCTACCAATAGTGGTTCGCTAAAGGTTCAGAGAATATTCACATAAATTTGATAACACCATGTCACTTACAACCGAGCGTGTCTAAATTTCTATCCAATCAAGTTATGACACAAAATGATCATTTGCCAATCGGATGTCAAGTGAGTTACATCAGTGACGCCATAACATAAGGTGAATTTAGCAGATTAGCAAACAGACAAACACGCCAGAATTAACAATAAATGCAGAAAATAGCCAATCAACACAAATACTGTATATGCAATTTTTATGAGAAATGGGTGACCCAATTTTTTTTTCCACAAATGTCAATGACAAATATGTGTGTCTCATTTGCATCAGTTGGTAAAAGAGGTAACGACGAGCATCACCTCACCAAAGTCCACAAAGTCCTGTGTTTACTGAACTGACGAAGAAGGCCAACGCTGCAACAGAGGCCACATTTAGTGGCGCACATCCTAACAAAACTCAAAAAGCCTTTTGCCAATGGCGAGACTGAATAGAGGTGATGACCGTAGTGGCTGAAATGTTACTGAAGGACCATAAAAGTAAGACAGAAATGCTGTCCGATGTCCGACTGGTACAGTCAGTCTACCTACCTGATCTGAATGAAATTAACTAAGATATATTTTATATAAACGTGCATATGTACCTTGTGATTGTCTATCACTGTGATGATTCAATATTGTTCATGATTTTTAGTGATGATATGATGTCATATTAATCGTTCCACAAATTTATGATTTCCAAATAATGATTTCAGGCTGTAAATAAAAACTAACAAAATGATTTACTGAAGTTTTTGTTTTACATATATTAAGAGTTCAGTCTCATAAATTGCATAATAGTGGAACACAGTTAATTTACATACATTCAATGACTCGCAGTTTTACATATAAACATAAAAAGTATACAATAAAAACTCTGGAAAATATCCTTATTAATGTCATAAAAATTATTACAACTATGTCGTCCAACCCTGTGTATCATTCTTGTTTTTTAAATGAAAAATAGAAAACATTTAATTATAATTTATACAATTTACAATTTAACAGTTAAATATTTAACTAATCACCTGTGTAGATTGATTAAGGTTTATGCTGTATGGCATCTTTTTAGTTTGTATTTTTAATTTTTCTTCCTGTTTTTCCACATTTTCAAGACGTCATTGAAACAAACATTTCACAAAATTAATACATTCTGAGCAGCGTTTACCAAAGCCACATCTTAAAACATCTTAAAAACTGTACTAAGCACATGTACTCAAATACTATCCTTAAGTATAATTTTGAGGTACTTGTACTTTACTTGAGTGTTTCTATTTTATGCTACATTATACTTCACTATACACTATACTACACTATACTCCACTGCACCTCAGAGGGAAATATTGTACTTTTCACGGCACTTACATTTGTCTGATAACTTTAGTTACTTTTGCAATTCAGATTAGTCTGTATTCAATACATAAATGATGA
Source organism: Pterois miles (assembly GCA_947000775.1). Taxonomy (NCBI): domain Eukaryota; kingdom Metazoa; phylum Chordata; class Actinopteri; order Perciformes; family Scorpaenidae; genus Pterois; species Pterois miles. The sequence continues at coordinate 1,016,186 of CAMQGK010000399.1, forward strand.
TGTATTATTAAGGATAAAGATAAGACATTATTAATCCTTTAGTGAAATCCACAATCTACCCGACAGTATATTACTATTATTATTTTATTATTATAAAATATAAGCTCACCATTACCAGCTGCAACATTAACACAAAAATGCATCAATTAATCAATTATGATTTATGTCAGTCTGCATAATGAGTGCTGTTACTTTTGGTCATTTTTGATGTGAATACTTTTACCTTTTAAGCAAACATTCAAATCTAGGATTTTTTATTTGAAACGGTATTTCTACACTGTGGTATTACTACTTTTTACTAAAGTAAAATATGAGTTTTTCTTCCACGACTGTTTGTAGGAATATTCACTCTCAAAGTTGTATTTTCTGCCTTAAAAAGAAAACAATGGACGACACAACTGAACGTAACACAGAGATGCTAACAGAGTGCTCCAGGGATGGCGAATTTTTATACGTCAGTCAGATAGTTAGCATCGTCCTGGTTCCCTCAATCTACAATACTTACATGTTTTGTTCAGCAAGATAATCTTAACAAAATAAACACCACTTGACTGATGATTTGAAGTGCAAATGCCAGAAATAAAAAGCTAACGTTAGGCTATAAATGAACAAGACCACGGTCACATACGAGTATACACAAGGCTGTAAAGGAGGACAAGTTGGCGCGATGACGTTTAGTCATTTAGCCACTCGTTAGCAACCGCCTTTTTTAAGACATGCAAAAGCTTCAATATTCACAAGTGGGGTATTCATTGATGTACACTGCTCAAACAAATGAAGGGAACACTATCAGAACACCAAACTAGAGACGAATCAGTCAGGAACGATCAGGAGAGAGCAACTGCCATCACATGTAAAACCAGTCCCTTTGGGGGTTGTCTTGCACATTCATTTGCACCAAAGCAGGTGAAAGTGATTCATAATTTGTGCTTCCTAAAGGGACAGATTGATATCCCTGAAGTTGAACTGCCTCGGTGTTATACTGGGATGATGAAGCATTCACTTAAATCCTTTGACAAGTCTCTTAAGTTTAATCAAAAACCTTATTTCAGGCATCTAACTAAAAACCATCCATCCATCCATCTTCAACCGCTTATCCCGTTAGGGGTCGTGGGGGGCTGGAGCCGATCCCAGCTAGCACTGGGCGAAGGCAGGGTTCACCCTGGACAGGTTGCCGGTCCATTGCAAAGCACATAGAGACAGACAACCATTTACACTCACATTCACACCTACAGGCAATTTAGAGTCATCACTTAGTGATGACTCTAAAATCTTAGTTTGCATGTTTTTGGACTGTGGGAGGAAACCAGAGCACCCGGAGAAACCAATGCTAACACAGGGAGAACATGCACACTCCACACAGAAGGGCCTGATTCAAACCTGCAACCCTTTTGCTGTGAGGCAACAGTGCTAACCACGACACCACCGTGCAGCCCCTAACTAAAAACCCATTAAAAAAACACTGACGTCCAGATGAGGGAACCAGAAGTGTTAAAATGCTAACTCAATTTGGGGCTTTAGGACTCATTCCTGAAGGACTCTATTCATAGTTTCTATGTGACGTCATGGCCCTATGAGAACGCCCACCAAAACAAAGCTGCCCCCCACTATCCACTAATGACAGTTAAGCTTTCACAACACCAAAATGTTAGTCGCTGTTCAGACGAAATGTTTGTTGCTGTTCAGTTTGAGGCACAAACCGAAAAAAAAGACAAATCTGGACTGTGTTAATGCAGAAGTGTATCTCAGAAAAAAAAAAAAACCCAGAGGGGAGATTGTGGATTAGATAGCTAAACATGTGGCTGAGCCAACTTTTCTACTAGCTAGCTATCCTAGCTAATGCAGTCTGGTTATCAACTCCTTGATCAAAACAAAATATTCACCACTGCTCCCTTTAGAAAGGCTACCACAAGAAACTATGTTCTTTCTTTAGATTATCAAATAGACAATGGATCATAGATAATACTTTGTCAGCCAGCGTCAGCCAGCGATGCTAGCACACAAAGCCTTGATTTTCCCAGGACTGGACAGAATTGCATAGGAACGCAAGGCTTATGGGAAACCAATCCAAACGCATATCAGCCAATATAATATAAACAAGCGACCTTTCTAAAATGAGCAGTGGTTATTATAATCTGTTATGACCAAGGAGCTGATAAACTAGCATGCTAGCTTGTTGAAAAGTTGTCTACTTCCACTTTAATGACATTCCACAGTGGGTGTTGTATGTGGGTCACACGACTTGCAGGTAGTATACATGTATCTCTGTTATTCCTCTCTTGAGAGGTAAGCTAAACACTTTTGGGTTGTAGAAAATAAAAATTTGACAGGCTTGTGCGGTAGCTCTATGGACTTATAAACATATAAGTCTATATAAAACTATGAAGCAGCTGATATTAGACAACTCTGTTTTCTATTTTTCAGTTCTTTGTGTTCACTAGTTTAAACTGATGCATTCTCTTGAGTTCAAGACTGTAAAGCCTTGATGAGAGAGACAGATCCAACATTCATACATCTCTTGTCAGAATCTCTTTCAGAGATGCACCGACAGGCCTTGGTGGCAGTTGCACTGCTGCTCTGCTCTTCAGCTTTGGTAGAAGGAGGGAAGATCTTGGTGTTCCCCTTTGATGGAAGCCACTGGGTCAACATGAAAGTCCTGGTTGAGGAGCTTCACTCCAGAGGCCATGAACTCACAGTGATGCGACCGTCAGACAGCTGGTACATCAAGCCAGAGTCCCCTCACTACAAGTGCATCCATATGGATTCTGCTGGTGGCTTTGGAAAGGAACGTTTTGGGTCATTTGCAACCACATTGATGAACATACGGCGGCAAGGTGCGTCACTTTGGGCTCGTACATATCTGGAGTATGAACTGGTGGAACAATTCTATCAGATGCATAAGCAGTTGATTCAGATGGCGGGGGAGATGTTTGAGAATACCACACTGATGCAGAGCCTCCGTGATGCCAAATATGATATGGTTCTGACGGACCCTGCACACGGTGCAGGGGTGTTTCTGGCTCATCGTTTGGGTCTTCCATTTGTCTTCAATGTGAGATGGACTATTCAGGGTGAGGCACATTATGTAATTGCACCTTGTCCATTGTCATACGTCCCAGTACCAGCGTCAGAGTTGAGTGACAAAATGACATTTCTCCAGCGGGTCAAGAACTTTCTTTGCTTTATCTTTACACGTCTTCAAATTTGGTACGTCACAGAACCAAACTACAAACCATTTGTCCATCGTCACTTTGGAAAAGATGTATATTACATGGAGCTGTTTCAGGCAGCAGACATCTGGCTGATGAGGAATGATTTTGCCTTTTGAGTTCCCACGTCCCACAATGCCAAACATCATCTACATGTCAGGATTTCAGTGCAAACCCTCCAAGCCCCTGTCTAAAGAACTAGAGGACTTTGTCCAGAGCTCCGGTGAGCATGGTGTCATTGTTATGACATTGGGAACTCTGGTGGAAAAACTTCCTGAGGACATCACTGAGGAAATTGCCGCTGCTTTTGCCCAACTTCCTCAGAAGGTGATCTGGGCTCAAAAAGGCAAAAGACCATCCACCCTCGGCAACAACACCTTACTCTTGGATTGGCTGCCTCAAAATGACCTCCTGGGTCACCCGAAGACCAAAGTGTTTGTGGCCCACGGAGGGACCAATGGAATCCAGGAGGCCATCTACCACGGTGTCCCCCTGGTCGGCCTGCCCCTCATGTTCGACCAGCACGACAACTTCTTCAGGATGGAAGCAAGAGGTGTGGCCAAAGTCCTGGACATTGCAACTGTGAACAAAGACAATTTCCTGGAGGCGCTGAAGGAGGTACTCTATGACCCAACCTACAGGGAGAAGATGAAGACGCTGTCCAGCCTGCACAGAGACCAGCCCATGAAACCACTGGACCTAGCCATGTTCTGGATCGAGTTTGTCATGAGGCACAAAGGAGCGGCACATCTGAGGACAGACTCTTACAAGATGTCCATGATCCAGTACCATTCGATTGATGTGGTGGCGTTTCTGCTGGCAATTATTTTACTAGTATTTACTGTTTTTATTTCCACAGTTAAGTTTTTGTGGCGGAGGATGTTTTCTAGAGGCAAAGTCAAAAAGGAATAATGAGTGTGCTGCAAATTGTGCCCCATTTTCTGACTGCTTTCTTGTTTCTCTGTTACTTAGAGTTATTTAGAGTCCTGGGGAAGATACAAACAGTCTTACACTGGTATACCGTAAGGTAAAAAGGGTCATGTTTCTGTTCTGTTTGTTTGTTTGTTTGTGTTTAGTAGTTAGAAAGACATCTGAAAAAAATCAGAAAATAACATAATGCAATTTGGTGGACAAATTAGACCTTGAGTCCAGTCATCATTTCTTAGTCCAGGAATGCTCTTTGGTTTTTAATTAAAATTAATCACCCAGCTTTACATTTTTTTCAGAGATGAAAACAAATATTCATGCTTAGTTTGCTTAGTGTCCACTTCTGTATCAACCATTTTTGTATTTCTTATCATTTTCACTCTGAATCTTGGATTTTCTGCAATTAGGTCAATGGACAAGAATATTTTGTGTTAATTATTAATACTGTGTGTTGCTTCTGTTAAACAAAGGACAAGTAAAATAAATGGTGACATATTAAGTTACCGCTCTGTTCCCCTGAGGCAGGTGTTATCATTAACTATAAGCCAAGCAGCTTATTGGTATCTTCTTACACTACTTATATAGCTGAATTAGTTTTGGGTTATTGTAATCAGATAGCACTTGTAGGGTGTAGAGTGTTATTTCTCACATTCATTTACTATTACACAGCTTTTAACATGTTATTGTGTTGATATATAATATGCAATGATATTTGACATGCAACTAAGGTCTTGAGCCAAATGGTGGACGTTGAGGTTATGTGACATGCCAACCATTAGCATTTACACTCAAAGGCCACATAATTAGGTACACCTTGCTAGTAAAAAGTTGGACCCCCTTTTGCCTTCAGAACTGCCTTAATTCTTCGTGGCATACTTTCAACAAGGTGTTGGAAAGATTCCTCTGATATTTTGGTCCATATTGATGTGATAGCATCACACAGTAGCTGCAGATTTGTCGGCTGCACATCTATGATGCGAATCTCCTGTTCCACCACATCCTAAAGGTGATCTGTTGGACTGAGATCTGGTGACTGTGGAGGCCACTGGAGTGCAGTGAACTCACTGTCATGTTCAAGAAACCAGTCTGATATGATCTGAGCTTTGTGACGTGGTGCATTATCCTGCTGGAAGTAGTCATCAGAAGATGGTCCACTGTGGTCATAAAGGGATGGACATGGTCAGCAACAACACTCAGGTAGGCTGCAGCATTTAAACCAGGCTCAGTTGGTACTAAGGGGGCCAAAGTGTGCCAAGAAATATCCTCAACACCATTAGACCAGCAGCAGCAGCCTGAACCGCTGATACCAGGCAGGATGGATCCATGTTGTTTACTCCACATTCTGACCTGCCGTCTGAATGTCGTACCTGAAACCGAGACTCGTCAGACCAGGTGACGTGTGTCCAGTCTTCTGTTGTCCAGTCTTGGTGATCCTGTGTGAACTGTAGTCTCAGTTTCCTGTTGTTAGCTGACAGCAGTGGTACCGTGTGGTCTCCTGCTGCTGTAGTCCATCTTCTTCAAGGTTCCACGTGTTCAGAGACGCGTTCTGCGTTCCTCGGTTGTAACGAGGGGTTCTCTGAGTTCCTGTTGTCTTTCTATCATCTCCATCCAGTCTGTCTATTCTCCTCTGACCTCTCACATCAACAGCTGCTGCTCACTGGGATATTTCCTCTTTGTCGGACCGTCCTCTGTAAACCTAGAGATGGTTGTGGGTGAAAATCCCAGTAGATCAGCAGTTTCTGAAAAACTCAGACCAGCCCGTCTGACACCAACAACCAGGCCACGTTCAGAGTCACTTAAATCCCCGTTCTTCCCCGTTCTGACGCTCGACTTGAACTTCAGCAAGTTGTCTTGACCAAGTTTACATGACTAAATGCATTGAGTTGTAGCCATGTGATTGGCTGATTAGCTTGAACAGGCGTACCTAATTATGTGGCCAGTGAGTCTGTATAACTATAATGAACTGCTATGAACTATATCAAGCATTTAATGTAGTATAGTGTGTGGTGTGAGCACATTTTTATTATCAACATTAAATCTATGTTTTTTCTTTTGACATTTATGCACCACAATAATCTTGTTTTACCTGTGCATCAGCAGGGCAGATGGTTTGTTGGTTTGTTAGTTGGAAAGATATTTTATTTTTTACATTTTTTGCACATTTTCTTGCAGTAAAATAGAATTGATTTCATAAAAAAAAATTCCTGGCACATTGGGGCTGTGTGATGAATCAATGTCATGTTATCGTTCCATAATAATAATGGCCTCTGTTATATAAAGGGAAACTAAAATAAATGGTGACATATCAAGTTGCAGTTGTGTTCCTTGAAGCGGGTGTTACCATTAACTACCAAAGACAAGCAGCTTGGCTGGTATCTTCTTACACTGCAGCTGAATGAGTTTTGGTTTCTTGTAATCAGATAGCACCATTGTGTTTGAAGTTTCTGTTTTTTATCACCTCCTTTTTTTACAACACAGCAGGTTTTTTCTGTTAGAGATAATTGTTGGCATGTTGCCTTTATTTGAGAGCCGAGGGCCATGTTCGTACACATGTACGACAACAAAGGTCGCTGCGCCATTAGGCCACCGGGGCGCTTCCCTCAATTTAGCTGCTTTTAAAACAAAATCAAACATTTTAAAACTGAATCTAGAGTCTAAAAATGTCCTAAACTTTATGGGATTGAATGAGTTTGAGAAGAGTTTGGGAAAATATTTCAAAATAATAATAATGCATTACGTGATGATCAATGGCACCAGTATCACAAAACGTTCTCCTGCTATCGTATCATGGAGGTGAATAAATTAAAAAAAAAAAACATCACATTGTGAGCAAATATTTCAGTAACAGTTATCTTCTGTTATATGAATATTACCAGCGAGAACTAACAACAAGCTATACAACTATAATAAACTTGGAGGTAATGTGTGGTGTGAGTCTTTATTATGGACATTAAATCTATGTTTCAGCTTTTGTCACTTTTGTCCCACAGTAATCTTGTTACTTATACGCCAACACAAATATATCTGTGATTAACTCAGCCGGGCTCTATTTGATACAGATAGACTGTCTAAGACTTATAATATTTAACTATAACCCCACCCAACAACGGTGCAGATGGTGCACCTGCTTGGCCAGCCAAGTAACACTAGAAGATCTTACCCCATTGTGGGACTAATAAAGGTAGATCTTCTTCTTCTTCTTCTAACTAAACAATCCTCAGTGAACTAACTCGGGACAAAAGGTACATTAAGAATTTGATGTTATCCTGGATAATTGGTCATGATTGAATCGTGTTATGGGTTCACAGAGAGAGCGTTAGTGTTAAACTCACTGTTGTTGCTGGGATTAGAGGTGGAGGATTCCCCAGCAGTCAGCGGTAGCCGCTCGTCCTGCTCCCGGTTAACGTCTGCCTCCCCGTGGTGGAGACAGGAAGGACTGCATGGAGACAGACAGATGGCAGATGGTCGTCACCATACAGGAAACAGTAACCAGGAGGTTATGTCTGTATAACGGTGCTGTAAAAATGAAGATTCATCACAGAAGAGTTGGACTGCAGCCATGTTGAAGCCTTTTACATGAACTGAGACATGAACAGTGTATTTACCCAAACTAAATTCAGGCATAAGAGTCCAGTCATGAAGGAAAACGAAAAATTAATACCTATTGATTTTGTGAAATAAAGTGTGTCAAGAAATTAGATCCTTATGCATGTGCAAACAAACAAGTCATCAGTCAGACAGAATAATACTATCAATAATACATCATAGATTGCATGATGGTTGTTTATAGTATAGTATATATGGTGTATATAGTATAGATATACAGTATATTTATTAGGCATATTTTCATCCAAAATACCTGAATGGAAATGCCAGGGGGACAAAAGATGAAATACTACAAGTTTCTACTACAGTGAACAAGAGAAGATGCAATAAAATTGGACAAATTTGGCTGATACATCAAATCATAAATAATAAATGTAGAAAATATGACACATATTTTAAAAGTCTAGTTGATGTCTTAATCATTTAGCTGGTGCCATATGGTTAATCGGGTCCAGGTTCTGGGAAAGTGTAGTGGACATTTTTAACATATTTCTTACACTTTATTGACTAAACAGTTTAACAAAATAAAACGTACCTGACAGATTAATGAAAATAATCATTAAGTGCGTCCGTGGAGTGAAGGAAACTCTTCCTACTTATTTTGTGAACCTTTTTTAAAGAAAGTAAAGACTGCACACTGTAGGTATCACCTCCTTATGTTATGACAGATGATTGCATAATAGTTGTTTATAGTTACATATAGAGAAAAAAATGTGTGTATATTAGGCCTGTTTCCATCCATCTGTCTTCATACTTGTTTTCAGTTTGTGATACCTGAATGGACAAGAAAAGAAAAGACGTAATAAAATCTGACAGAAACAGATGTTTTAAATATTCACTCCACCAGAGAACCAGAGCAGGAAAGAATAAAATAAAAGACATGTACATAACCTTGATTTTCTTATTTTGATTCAACTACTTATTTAATATTGTTAAGTTCTCTTAGACTCGCATGTTCAAATCCGGCTTGGGCTCTTCTGTGTGGAGTTTGCATGTTCTCCCCGTGTTAGTGTGGGTTTTCTCCAGGTTCTCCAGTTTCCTCCCACAGTCCAAAGACATGCAGGTCAACTGAGGACTCTAAAAGGTGTGAATGTGAGCGTGAATGGTTGTCTGTCTCTATGTGTCCCGCGATGGACTGGCGACCTGTCCAGGTGAACCCGCCTTCGCCCAGCTGGGATCAACTCCAGACCCCCAGGAACAGGATAAGCAGTTGCAGATGGATGGATGTTCTCTTATGTTCACATGCGGGTAATTGCCCAACATATGGACTAATTAAAAACACACAATAAACCTGTTGGTCTTTTTGCTTCTGAACCACAGTTTTACTAAACTTCACTGTGTTGCTCAACCTCTGCTAGTTCTGATAAATGCGAAAGGTCTAATTTCTAAAAACAAAATATGAAGTTGTTATAAATCTCCCGTGACCCCATGCTGTGTTACTGAAGAACTCACAGTTTTATCTTGTAGTTTGTGCTCCTCTGAATAATGAATGTCTGAAAAATGAACTGTATATTGTATATATACTCAGTGAGACCTCACCTTCTCGGACAGACCTCCTCCTCTCCGCTCACGCCGCCGGTCTTCAGTCCGGCGTAGCAGGACGGCGGGCTGACGGCGGTGCAGAAGGCCGTCTCCAGGTAGCTGAGAGGCAGCGTCCTGTTCACCGGCCGGTGAATCTGAGCCCCGCTCCACCGGGTCAGAGCCTCCTTGCTCCCCACGTAGAAGTGAACGAGAGCTGGTAACGAGTCGAAGGCCTCGCCCTCCAGGCTGAACTGGACCCGGGTGTACGTCTCACTGGACGCAACCGCCGTCCTCTGGATGACGAAGTGAAGCGTTTTCTGCTCCCAGTGGCTGGTGAGGACAAAGTCGCCCTGACTGGACTGAGAGTCTCTGATGAGGAAGTCGCCATGGTTCACCACCAGAGTCTCAGACACCTGAGGGGACATTAAATCAATTAATACTGATTCATATCATGTAACACAACTCCTCACAGAGGGTTCAATGTGAGGCCCAGTGTTAGTGTCAGCCCTCTACGCTGTGAGCTGAGCCATCAAAGATTGTTGAATCAATCCAGAAAGCAAAGGTAGAAATATGATGAGGATTTTAACCTGCGATTTTACAGCTCTGTAATGTATAAATAACAATCTCCAGGCCACCCTTCTGAAATCTGGGATTCTCAATAGAAAATCAATCAGGTCTCACAGAATAATATTGTACATATTAAATCATTTGTCTATTTGTCTAAGTAAAGACGTTTACTCTATTACAGGTACAGATTTATTTTCCTGAACAAGACTTTGAACCAAGAATCAGCTGAGCTGGTGTTTGAAGGGAGCCCCCTCGTGTGGTTGAACCACTGCATGACACTGATTCCTGACATTTTAAAGGGAAAACCCACTCTAAAATACAGTCCAGTGTCAGTTCTGTGTTATCTTAAGGCAAAACTCAATTTCAAGGTAACATCCCAACAGCAGTTTTGCTCTGGATCCTGTTATCAAATGACCTGCTTTCATTACACTGTGCTTCTTAGCAAAAAGCAAATCATTAAGGTGGTAAATTAACAAAATGGTAATTATGGAATTTAACTGTAAAAAGTTTAAAATCCTGTGAAAGATGCTGCTATTTTTTTACACTTTGATATCTTTAAAACATGTGTACTGGCAGCTAGCTTTCTAGCTAACAAGCTACAACATTTACAACAGGATCGCAAGAAAAACATTTAAGGTTTTGTGTTGTCACCACACCACAAACGCATTAACAGGCTCACTATTAAAGTTATGTGAAGACACTGTTGTCACATGAAAATAGAAAACCTAAAGAAGACATTAGTTGTCGTCGTGAAGGAGGATCAATATCGCTCCAAAGCTACGTTTGTTGAGGAAAACTGGCATGTCCATTTTCAAAGGGGTCCCTTGACCTCTGACCTCCAGATGTGTGGATGTAAATGGGTTCTCTGGGTCCCCACCAGTCCCCCCTTTACAGACAGCCCACTTTCTGATAGTCCCAGTCAGTCTGGATCAAGTCCTAGTCAAGTCAGCACTCTGACACACTGACAGCTGTTGTTGCCTGTTGGGCTGCAGTTTGTCATGTTCTGATTGGAGCAGATTGTTGATGCTAAAGTCAGAACCTGTGAGGGTTTCTGGACAATATCTGTCATTGATTAGTGTTGTTATTGATTAAATTAATAAATTTATATATACATTTGTATAAAGCAGCATATTTGCCTACTACCATGTTGATAAGAGTATTAAAGACTTGACAAATCTCCCTTTAAGATACACTTTAAACAAATAAAAAAATATGCAATAAATTTTGTCCCAGTAAGGTTTAATTCAGCAACAACTGGACTTTTCCCTTCTCGTCCAAGAAGCTGCTTCATTTCTGACTAAATGGCAGAGGAACCCAGAAATGGCAGGGGAACCCAGAAATGGCAGGGGAACCCAGGAATGTAACCTCCATGGGGTCGTCAGCAGTCTTCAAGAATCTAAACCAAGACCAGTCACTGCTGATTTAACCCTTACTCGGACCCAGTGTGTGAAGGCCTTTAGGTTAAAGTCTTGGTTTGGATTAGGCTATGTCCTCCCAGACCTCCAGGCAAGGCAATGAAAGAACCAAAATAAACTGTGTTGTGTGTGAGTCTGAGGCCGACCTCCCAGGGGATACGTCCGTGGTACCAGGCGTGGCTCTTCAGGTTGTTGCCGCTCAGCTTCAGCTCCTCCTCCAGCTGCTTCCTCAGTTTGTCTGACGGCGGCTCCAACCAGAACTTGTCCTTGGAGAACTTAAAGGGCATCACAGGCCGCACAAATCAGTCACAAAAACCCAACAAAACCATCACAAAACATCACTTTAGACCATTCATGTAGCTTCTTCTGGCTTTGGGCTCAACAAAGGCATCGCCTACGGTCTTTCAACTTCCCTGCCGTCTATCAAAAGCAAACCAGACTCCTCTCTCCTTTAAAAAAAAGCTGCTTGAAATGTTTGCCCTCTGACTAGATTTACCCACAATGCTTTTCCTCTCAGACTGCAGCCTTTTGCAGCTCTGTTTTTGTGTGAATGTGTGCGCTAACGGAGGACAGAGGAGGAGGGAGGGATGAGAACAGCTCTGGCATTCCCACACTGGCATCCACACTGGCGACACCAGGGGCCCGAAACCCAGACCCCATGCTGGAGTCTTGGCCTCGTCGCCGTGGCAACGTCATTGTGCGACGAGGGTCATCACTCAGTGGTGCTTTGTCTGACGCGTCTTTGTACAAACAAAAAAAAAAAAAAATACTGTATATCAGGAGTTTGCACCAACGACGGGCTGGGAATGCTTTTGTTTAGGGACACACACACATTAGTTCCTGTTATTACACTGTTTTATAGGTGACATGTTGTTTTTCTTCTCCTGACACCTCCCACCCCTCGCTTTTGGGCATCATGGTTTGTCCCAATGGACGGTGAATCAAGGGCTGGGCATCGGGCCAGGACCACTTCAACACAACATAGTGTGTGTGTGTGTGTGTGTGTGTGTGTGTGTGTGTGTGTGTGTGTGTTTTGAGGGGGAAAAGACCTAGAAGCCCCTAATGAATAGCTTTAATTTCATTAGCATTATCATTCATTGCCAGCTTGTCCCTTTCAGACAAGTGTGTTTGTCAAGTATCCAATTAAAAGCCAATGAACTGGAAATTCTCTCGCTCTCGGTGTCCACCTTTTCCAGGCAGAGCTGCCGGCCGAATCAAAGTATTTCACCGCGTTGCCCGAGTCTTTTCTGTCGCCCGGTCCTGATTGAATTAGAGGCTGAGTGCTGTGCAGAGGACCACAGCAGTGGCACCTTGAGGTTTAATTTAACCTTCAGTGTAAATGGTGACAGAAAGTGTCTTCAAGAGGAAGAGAGAAACAGCAACATGGCGGCAAAGAGGAAGTCACGCATAAACAAGATAAGAGTGGTAAGTTAAGATGAAAATAGATTTGAAGTAAAGAGGAACTCTACCTTCACATATTCTCCGCTGCTTTCTGTCAAGTCCTGCAGGCTGAAACACAAAAACATCAAAAACACTTGTTTTAGTCACTTTTCTATTTGTTTGAATAAAAGGATTTACCGCACATGCAGCATCATCTTAACATGACAATAACTAAATTCATTTCAACGCCACTAATGTGTTTTAAAGCTAAAATGAAGATACCAATTTCTGTGAAACTAGAAAACCTCACCTAACCTTTACAACAGCAGCATGGGAAACCACAGACTGTCACTAGGCTGAACCCATATTCATTATAATGCACTATGCTATATCTGCTATATTATATTAATAGAACTGCTATATTATACTATACCATATAATATCATCATATTATTATATCTTCTGTTATTAGACACGTACCAATTTGACAATGTCGGCATTTTGCCTTTTTCATCTCAGATTTACATTGTTCTTTCTAGGAGACTTCCAACAACTTTATTAGGAAGTTGTGTAGCTCTAAAATAAATATCTTACAGGCAACAGACTTGAGTAATGATTCAGAGTTTAACACTGATCTGCTTCGTCAGGACTGTACGGGTGTGGTTCGATCACATTTGATTGACGGTGGCTCTCTGTGGTAACATCAGCAAACAGCCCAACAACTGATCTGATTCAGATTTACTCAAATCTGGTCGGTGTGTCTAAAATGATAAACGAGAACAAAATAATAATTAATTTCATTAACAAGACTTGCGCTCAGTTTAAAGCTAGAGTAAAGATCCTGGTCTCATATGAACCCAGAGAACCTGATGGATCCATCGGTACCAACCAGGTCAGACCAGCTGGTACTGAAGGAGGTTAAATAACGCTACAAAATCACACTAAATGTTGGTGAGGAAAAAACTGTCATGTCCGTTGACCTCTGACCTCCAGATGTGTGAATGTAAATGGGTTCTCTGGGTCCCCACCAGTCTCCCCTTTACAGACATGCCCACTTTCTGATAGTCCCAGTCAGTCTGGATCAAGTCCTAGTCAAGTCAGCACTCTGACACACTGACAGCTGTTGTTGTCTGTTGGGCTGCAGTTTGTCATGTTCTGATTGGAGCAGATTGTTGATGCTAAAGTCAGAACCTGGGAGGGTTTCTGGACAACATCTGTTATTGATTAGTGTTGTTATTGATTTACAATAATAATATATACATACATTTGCATAAAGCAGCACATTTGTCCACTCTGATGTTGAGAAGAGGATTAAATACTTGACAAATCTCCCTCTAAGGTTCGTTTTGAATAAATCAGAAATGTATGATCATGATTAACTGTGGACAATCATGCACAACACCAGAACTCTGATTAAATAAAATAACGTTTTAATCATTTTATTGAACCTTTATTTAACCTGGAAATCTTCCAAGGTAGAATCTCTTTTACGAGGGAGACCAGCAGTTAATTAAACAGACACAGAGCTGGACTAGGATGAATAATCAGACCTGGCATCAGTTCTGAAACACATTATTTCTAACGGCTTGCAGCACACTGCACAAGCTTCTCGCATCAAGCGAAGCTGAAGTTCGGGCGCCACACGCTGTGGCGAATGCAGCAGAAACATGAGCTCAAACTGCGTTGTGTCGCCAGCATAGACTGCTGTCGTCCACCGGCACAGAGTCTAAAGACGGAGGTGTTTAAAGACATGACTGGGAGAGGCCGGCCCAGTGTAAGGCCCAATTAGCCGGCCACCGGCCCAAAAGGCACATCGGCACACCGGGAAAATGTTGAGTATGCCAGAAGGCCAGTCCAGCCCTGAATAGACATAAAACACAACAGCCAGGAAATACAATCATCAAACACACAAGGAAGAGACTAAAACCTGCTCACATCAAGCAGTTTGACACCAACTTTCATTTTGGTTGCTAACACAGAAGTACTGAGGTTCAGTATCCAGCCCTGAGTACTGTAACAGCAGTACTAATAGTAGCTGTAGTAGCAGTAATAGTATGAGTAGTACAGTCATGGCAGAACATACTGTTTTCTATCTGTTGCACAACTCTGACAGCAGCAGTGTGTTAATGCGACAACACCCAGCAACCGCTTGCCTCATAACAAACTCCTCCGGGGAGGACGTGGAAGATTTCTGCTGCTGTGTGGACCCTCGTATCTGCAAACAGTCTGTTTTTCAGGACTGAAGCAAAGGAAGCCGTCTTTTCTCCCCCGATGTCCATCCCGTGATCCCACCAGCTGGCTTCTCACCAGCTCTGACGGCTCCGGGAGCCACGAAACTCGGCAACACTTTACACCGATGTCAGACAAAAAGGGGAAAAACCAGACTGCAGTTGCGTGGTTTCTCCCTCTGACAGCGGCGATGCGTCGTGTCGGTGAAACTGCACTTTGGCAATGTGAAAGTTTTTCGGGTCACTCTGCTCTTCCTCTACATACTGCATGTTTCCATGAGTAGCGTCAAGGGAGGTGACCTTTTGTTCCCAAACACACACTACTCCCAGAGAAAACACACACACACAGATGTGAACACACAAGTAAAACATGCTGCATGAGAAAGTCTTCACAAGGGTTTCGTGATCAGGGTAAACCCCGGGTTAGGATGTGCCTACATTTATTTAGGACATTTTCTTTTATCACAACACATTTTGTGAAACAGTTATTTCATCAGCACAAAGAAATAATAAAATGCTATAATAAGAGCTCGAAAAGAAAACAAGTTTGATGCACTGAGATCATGAAATAACTTCCTTGTGACCGCGAGAAAAAGTGTTTTGCAACATTTCATCATCTGGCCCTCATTACTGGTCCCACAGTTTTAGCTCTCTGATCATTTAAACACTGCTGCACATTAAGTACGTCTCTTTAAAGGGCACATACCGTGTTTATTTTCAGGTTCATACTTGTATTTTGGGTTTCTACTAGAACATGTTTGTTGATACCCTGCCTTAATATGCTGAAACGATACCACAGCAAAACTCTGAAACATCAGGAGAAGTAATGGAATAATGAATGACAGAACATGAAACGTAAATCACCTTTTATTCATAAAAAAATGTTAAAATATGAAAATATACTCAATAAAACAGTAATCTGATGTCCCCTGTACTTAAGTTGATGTGATTTATTTGATAGTTAATTTTATATTGGCATTAATTTTTGATAATGGACACATATTCACCTTTCATCTCGATTCTTATTTCTAATTTTCTTAGTTTATATATTTGTTTTATTATTGGACAATGGAACAACTGTAATTTCCCAGAGATCAATTAAATATTTCTGATTCTGATATCACTTATTAATCTGAAATCTGAAAACTGATCTGAAATTCACTGTCTCCAGTTCACCGTCAGGAGAGTTACTGTAGCAGCCGCGGTGCTGCGTTCACTGTCTCCAGTCCACAGTCAGGAGAGTTACTGTAGCAGCCACGGTGCTCGTTCACTGTCTCCAGTTCACCGTCAGGAGAGTTACTGTAGCAGCCGCGGTGCTGCGTTCACTGTCTCCAGTCCACAGTCAGGAGAGTTACTGTAGCAGCCACGGTGCTGCGTTCACTGTCTCCAGTTCACCGTCAGGAGAGTTACTGTAGCAGCCGCGGTGCTGCGTTCACTGTCTCCAGTCCACAGTCAGGAGAGTTACTGTAGCAGCCGCGGTGCTGCGTTCACTGTCTCCAGTCCACCGTCAGGCGAGTTACTGTAGCAGCCGTGGTGTTCTGCGTTCACTGTCTCCAGTTCACTGTCAGCAGAGTTACTGTAGCAGCCGCGGTGCTGCGTTCACTGTCTCCAGTTCACTGTCAGGAGAGTTACTGTAGCAGCCACAGTGCTGCGTTCACTGTCTCCAGTTCACCATCAGCAGAGTTACTGTAGCAGCCGCGGTGCTGCGTTCACTGTCTCCAGTTCACCATCAGGAGAGTTACTGTAGCAGCCGCGGTGCTGCGTTCACTGTCTCCAGTCCACATTCAGGAGAGTTACTGTAGCAGCCATGGTGCTGCGTTCACTGTCTCCAGTTCACCGTCAGGAGAGTTACTGTAGCAGCCATGGTGCTGCGTTCACTGTCTCCAGTTCACCGTCAGGAGAGTTACTGTAGCAGCCATGGTGCTGCGTTCACTGTCTCCAGTTCACCGTCAGGCTGCTAGCTGCTAGTGTTGCCGGTGGCTTCATTGTAGCGTAACTTCAGCTAGTTTCCGACAGACCGTGTGTGTGTGTGTGGTGGTGAGTGTGTGTTTGTTGGTGGTGTTATAGCTTTGAACGTAGCTGTAGCAGACAGTGTGTGTGTGTGGTGGTGAGTGTGTGTTTGTTGGTGGTGTTATAGCTGTGAACATAGCTGTAGCAGACAGTGTGTGTGTGTGTGGTGGTGAGTGTGTGTTTGTTGGTGGTGTTATAGCTGTGAATGTAGCTGTAGCAGACAGTGTGTGTGTGTGTGTGGTGGTGAGTGTGTGTTTGTTGGTGGTGTTATAGCTGTGAATGTAGCTGTAGCAGACAGTGTGTGTGTGTGGTGGTGAGTGTGTGTTTGTTGGTGGTGTTGTAGCTGTGAACGTAGCTGTAGCAGACAGTGTGTGTGTGTGGTGGTGAGTGTGTGTGTGTTGGTGGTGTTATAGCTGTGAACGTAGCTGTAGCAGACAGGTGTGTGTGTGTGTGTGGTGGTGAGTGTGTGTCTGTTGGTGGTGTTATAGCTGTGAACGTAGCTGTAGCAGACAGTGTGTGTGTGTGTGTGTGGTGGTGAGTGTGTGTTTGTTGGTGGTGTTGTAGCTGTGAACGTAGCTGTAGCAGACAGGTGTGTGTGTGTGTGGTGGTGAGTGTGTGTGTGTTGGTGGTGTTATAGCTGTGAACGTAGCTGTAGCAGACAGTGTGTGTGTGTGTGTGGTGGTGAGTGTGTGTCTGTTGGTGGTGTTATAGCTGTGAACGTAGCTGTAGCAGACAGTGTGTGTGTGGTGGTGGTGTTATAGCTGTGAACGTAGCTGTAGAGAGTGTGTGTGTGGGGGTGTTTTTTGTTAAGGGTAGCAGACAGTGTGTGTGTGTGGTGGTGAGTGTGTGTTTGTTGGTGGTGTTATAGCTGTGAACGTAGCTGTAGCAGACAGTGTGTGTGTGTGTGTGGTGGTGAGTGTGTGTTTGTTTGTGTGTGTGTATAGCTGTGAACGTAGCTGTAGCAGACAGTGTGTGTGTGTGGTGGTGAGTGTGTGTTTGTTGGTGGTGTTATAGCTGTGAATGTAGCTGTAGCAGACAGTGTGTGTGTGTGTGTGGTGGTGAGTGTGTGTTTGTTGGTGGTGTTATAGCTGTGAACGTAGCTGTAGCAGACAGTGTGTGTTCAGTTTATTTGTCGGTGAATAAATGCTACGAGGCTACAAGCTACAACTCCTCAGCTGAAGTCCAGAGACAACTTCCTGTATCTGAGCCGGATTCTCTTAAGGTGGACCAGCTTTCCTCCTTAAAGTGACGAGCTGCTCCTCTGAGTTTTTCTCAGCTTTTTAATTAATCATAAATATTTATTTTAACCCTTTAACTGATAGCGTTAATCTGTTAAAATGCTTAATATCTCTACAGCAATCTCAAAATGTTGGCATTTATTTTCATGAACACTGGAGCTTAATTTAGCGGGATATCGTAGTAGCTGTGTACAGTGTTAACACTACCACGTTTTTATGCATTTCAGACTATATTGTTGATCATTCAAAAGTCTGGCTGGATGTTTGTGGAGAAGTCTGAAGAGCAAGTTTGGTGTCAAAAAATGCAGGACGAGATACACTCGGTTTCATGAGAGTCACACGGTAGAAAGCTTCACCGTGAACATGAAGGTCACACCAGCATTTAAAATTCATTCATTTTAATTCACGTTTGTTGTGGAAGTAAACTCTTGTTTTGAACTCAGGCGCGAATCATCTGATGTCTAAATCATGTCAGAGATGAGACGAGGAGTTTTGTTTTGAAGCTAAATGCTGAACTGAGCCATGTTGGTTTTAAAAAGCTGACTTTTCAAAATGAACCGGATCACTTTGTGATCCTGTGGTCTGGTGTTGTGGAGCCTGACTGGCAGAACCTGGAGCTGAAAGCAAATTTCACTGTGGACGCTACCCACATGATCAGCTGTGCAAATGCATGATCCACTGTGAAGGTAAATAAACAGGATTTCCAACCATGAAAAATACAATGACAATTAGCATTAGACCAACAGAGAAATAATCCACCAAACACTAATTTCCAAAGTCTTTTTTTCCAAGTTCAGCTTGGGTGAACTTTGACAACTGAGTTTGTGCCACAGCAAACAAAGAGGCCTCTCTGAGGGAACACGAGTCCTCAATGGAGGTCGTAGCATCTTGTTAGCTGAGGTGCACCATCCAGTTTATTCAGCCTCCTCTGTGGGAGTGTAAACTGCTCCACAAAAGAGGCAGACAGTGATGAGACACAATGAAAACATCTTTTGAATAAACTGTGTGAACTTATTGTCCAGTCAGCAGCCAAGTTCCCGCTCCTTGCTGATGCCGGACCTTAAAAGTTAGTATTTCCTCTGCTAGTGGATGGGGGTGTTTAGGAAGCAGACATCTTGTTCAGTTAATAAGGTCTCAGGTTTATTCTTCGTTTCATGGAGGACAGCTGTAGATAGTGAGACGTAAGCAAACCACGGCCACAGTGGTGGCTGTTAGATACCGTGTTTGTGAAGCGCCGTCGTGGTCCACAGAAAGCCTTCAGACAGCCAGAGAGGGGTGAACTCCCTCCGCCTGGGGGCCAAGCTCCCCAAACCAGCATCACATTTTACAGCACTTCCTGCTCCTTCAGCCAGAAACTCTTACATCACGGCGTGAGACTCACTCATAACATCCACAAACACACAGCGGAGACGCAGGCTGTGGTTCAGAGCGCCCATAATAACCAAAAACAAATGTGACACCACCTGCACGGAGCTGAGGCTGTTGACGTTTACGACAGAGAAGCAAACAAAGTGGAATGTGAAACACAGCCGGTGACTTTTTAAATGAAGGTCAAGGTTAACCTCGACAACCACTTCTGCTTCACTGACTGGAAAACAGAAGTGGTGGCAATGCGATGAGGTGAGGAAACCACCAGCTGCTCCGAGTCTGGTCAGCTGGTTTCACAGTGACCAATTTAAAGAAGATCAAAAATGATAATTCATTTCAGCGGTGTGTGCAAGCGGCCACGTCTGTGCCGGGACGCATAGACATCGAAATATTTCTGTCTGATTTTTTTTTTCTACTGTGCACATGAACTCCTACTCCTTCAGTTAATGTTGAAGGACTTTATGAATGATTTATTTAACATACGCTGAATTGTCTTTTTGGCCTGATGACAAACAAACATCAGCTGGTCTTCTCATGTTAACATGTCCATCTTAATAATTTGTTTTGTTTTTTTTTGGTTGGAAACAGTCTGAGATCACCTCTCACAATCTGAGTATGATTACTGTTCACAAATGTCCAAACAAACGTATCAGGGGTTGAGCTCAATATTGGCTTTTGAAAGCACCTTAAAACTACTTGCTTAACCTCTTCAGCCCTATACGGTGCTGGAAGGTGTTCGTATAGACAGACAGACCCGAAGTAAATGAAGAACAGCTCCACAGCTACCAGGTCTATCTGCAGGATCCTGGTCTCTATGGATCAGTAAGACCTCAGAGGATTCATCCCCAGTGTCAATAACACTGACTGTTACTGTGTCTGAGGAAACTGGGATGAACCAAAGGATGTCTTACATTTTTATCCTCGCCTAAAATGTTTTCTAGATCAGACAGTGGATAACAGCATTATATCAATGATACCATGAACAGATGAAGTGAATTCATTCAGTAACTCCTCGACTACAACTGAGCCAAAGCAGATAGAAACAACACAAAGCTCAGAGACTCTACAGAGGTTTTAGTAGGACAGGACCAGGAGGACTCTCCATTTGGACACCTGGATATCCAAAGTGTGCCAGATGGGTTTTCTAGCTCTAGAAAGGGAATCTGGCTGTAAAATCCTCCTGATATCCACCACAGGAGACTCTGTGCCCACAGTGGACCACGTGGTCACGACAGTCACCCTGTGGACCATCACATCTACCGTTGTGCTCAGTATGAAATCAATAAAAAACAACTAAACTGTATAATTTTGACTCCAAAGGGAGTAGCTTTATTATAATGATGAAATATGTTTAAGTAAATGTTAAAATAATAACAAATAAGATCAATAACAATGTAAATAAGATGAGAGTCAAGTACGTCCATTCAGTATAAAAGCTGGGATGCAACACCCCCGTCGTCGATAGCAGAAACGTCACACTGCTCCCCACTAAACCACACCAGGTCAGGAGAACGACACGACCACCTCATGTTTCTACGGCCCAGCCGCAACGAAAAATGTTCCAGTTGTACTTTTCTTTCTTTTCTTGCAAACTACAGATACGTCGAATGTGGACATTTTTGAATTAGCGTTATCAAAAGTTTTAAACTTCCTGGTTCACAACTACGTGAATTACAAACCGATTCCAACTGACCATCATGAAAAGAAAAGTGAAATTTGTGTCTATAAACACAAAGAAATACATAAAATTTCATCGCTATTTCTCAAACTGTTGTGCGACCGAGCTGAATATTACACATCCTGCGATTTGCAAGCTGCAGCAGGCCATACTGTGACTTCCATAAAGTTTTAATTAATTGTGCAGCCCTATTTTTGTCAGTCCAAAACCCCACAAAACTGAAAAATGTAACCGATTATCAAAATAGTTTATTACGAATCGACAGAGTAAGTGGAGTTATGGTTGCAGCTCCACCGTGAACCTCGCTGGACTTTCTCTTAACCCGAGGTTACTCAAAGAGAGCAGATATGATGATGAAAACATGTTACAGCCTGAGGAGGAAGACATTTAAACTAGTATATGGTACCAAAAGGCCTCCTATAACAGACCCACAGACAGACAGACAGGCAGACAGATAGACAGACAGGCAGGCAGGCAGACAGATAGACAGATAGACAGACAGGCAGGCAGACAGATAGACAGGCGGACAGACAGATAGACAGACAGGTAGACAGACAGACAGACAGGCAGACAGATAGACAGACAGGCAGACAGATAGACAGACAGGCAGGCAGGCAGACAGACAGACAGACAGGCAGACAGACAGACAGACAGGCAGACAGATAGACAGGCGGACAGACAGATGGACAGACAGATAGACAGACAGGCAGGCAGACAGATAGACAGGTAGACAGACAGACAGGCAGGCAGACAGACAGACAGACAGGCAGACAGGCAGACAGACGGGTAAGGTGAGGTGCTGCCTCTCTGCCTATAAATCTCTTTATCACTATTCGGACTATTCCGGCTGCGAGCAGCGCAGCAGGATCACATTGCTCCTCTTATGCAACATGCGGTCCGGTCCGGTTCCAGGCTCCATGTAGTCCACATACAGAGCCGGACTGCCTGCCAGTCCTCTGACTTCACTAGTTGTTGGACATGTTTTACAAGTCAGCAGCTTTTCTGTTTTTATTATTGGGTCAAACTAAATGAAAACACGCGTTTCTGCGTCAAACTCAGATTGAAGCTGTAATAATTACCCGCTTGTAGGACAGATCCTGGATCAGTTCAACACAACGACACGTTCTTCCTCTAACTGCTGACTTTATATCAATATTATTAATTAATTCAGTTATTAAAGTCCTCACCTCCCGCGTCGCTCCCCGCAGCGGACTGACCGACAGTCACCGTCCCGGACTTCACACATGTTGTCCCGCACTGAGCGCACTGAGTCCCGGTCTGACTGGAACCAGCTGACGGACCGGACCCGGTGGGCAGGCGGGGCGCCACTGCGCATGCTCCAACTACTACATACCGTCTTTTAATCACGATGCAAATTATTATTATTATTATTATTATTAGTATTATTATTATTATTATTATTTGAATAATAGGGAAACTGTTTACTATTACATTATCATAACGTTTTCCAGTAATATTACGGCATTTCCTCTAAAATGTATTAAATAATATTAATAATAATAATTATTATTATTTTTATTTTATTTTTATTATTGTGACGTTTCAGGTAATTATATCACTACTACTTCATTCTCATATCTTATGATCATATTCTTATCATATTCTCATTTTCTTGTAATTATACGTATAAACGGAAATAGTGATAAAAAATAATAACAAAAATATAAATTTTGTTGTTGACGGGTAGAAAGAATACGCATTTTATCATTATCATAATTATAAACTGTAATAGTAGCACAAGAATGCTGACAAAAATAATAATAAAAATATTATTTAATCAAATCTATGACTAGTAGTGAAAGAAAATGGTTTAGGTTTGTTTCATTTCGTTTATTGTAATTATAATAACCATAAAGTGTAATAGTAGCACATGAATAATAAATAGAATAAAAATATTAATTATATTATTGGGTGGGGGTGGGGGTATCTGTCAGTCCAAACATGTTTATACAGATTGTCAGAGTTGTTTTTTTGTGCTTTATCCTAGTGCAACAACCTGCCTTATTGATATATTATCTCAGTACAGCAGATTATTTTTGCTTTAAACCTTGAAATGAAGTTTTTTGAGGCCAGATTAAAAAAAAATACAACCACAGACTAATTTTGGGACGGTCGCCGCATCTCTCTGAAAGTGCAAAATAAATAAATCCACTTCCTCACCTGGCAACACGCTCCACTTCCTGCGAGCTGCTCGTAGTCTTCGTGGTTTCCTGTGTGCTCGTGGCGCCTCGCTGCCTCCCTGTTTGGTCGCCCGCGTGGCCACAAGCCGCTTCGGCTATCGGGTCCATCAGCATGTAAACATCCTGCGACGAAGCCACTTTTGGGCCATTGATCACCGTGTTTGAAGGCTCTCTTGCAGGTCTACCAGTTTCTAAAGCGTCCATGTTTCTGGACTTGCTCTTAATGGGGTCTGCTGAAGGATCATGGAAGCCGCTTCGAGGTGCTGAGGTCAAAAGTGAAGCCCGGCTGGGCGGCGGGGTGGCGGGCAGCGGCCGGGCCGCTGCAGAACTAGGAGACCGGTCCAGACTGTTCAAACTGAGGCTGGACAGGGCACTGAGCAGAGGAGAGTCTCGGACATGCTCCCCCACCCTCCACTGGCTGTGCCCTCCACTCCTCTCCTCCTCCTCCTCCTCCTCCTCTTTCTTCTTCTTCTTCTTCTCCTTCAGCGCCTTGCAGCTCTTCTTCTGCGTCTGGCTGCGGGGCACAGTGCCCACATGTGTGTACATCTGGCTGGAGCGGGCGTAGCCGGGGCTGCGGAGGCAGGCCTCCATGTCGTCCACCGATTGTTCACCGGCTGCTGACTTGGCACCGCCGAGGCTCCCATCATGCTCTGGGGCTGCCTTGATGGTGGCCTTCCCTGACGGGCGGCGGGTGGACAGACTGGTGAGGCTCCCAAACCATTTGAAACCTGGAGGACATTTTGACAGAAACATTCCTTTGTCAGCATCATTAATGGGATGTTTTTAGAGCGAAATCTGGATCTCAACGTGGAAATAAAGACGCAGTGACAGAGATCAATCAGCTATAGTTAAGTTAAGTTAGATACCTAAGTATGTAACTTACGTCTTTAACTTAGGCAGCTAAGGTGCAGTTTTACCCCAAAGCACGATCCTTTACTAAACCTGTCTATGAAGCTTTGCTGTGACATCAAACCTCCTTATTTATGTGACGAGCTGAGAAAGAGCACAGGGAACGATGCTTAAGGCATCAGTCGGTGGGAAGCCCTCCTCATTTTCTGCACTGAGCTAACAAATGAACAAAGACAAAAAATACACTTGTCAAGCCTGTAGTCTCAGTTTTTCATCTGCCCGGCCACTTATTTGTTAATAAAAGTATAAACTGTAGTGAAATTGTCTAAACACTTTAAAGCCAACAATATCAGGGACCAGTTGTTTATGTGTAGTATAATAAATAGTTATTTATGAAAATGAAAACCTTGATTTTTTTGTCTTAGATTCATTGTGATGTTTGATGTTGTGGTTAACGGGCTAGGGTTAGGGTACTGGGGGCGTTGACCTCTAATCCTAGAGTGGCGCCACCAGGAGGATCCCAGTCCATCTTTACAACTTTGCTCCAGGCAGCAGAAAACCATTGGAAATAATAAGTCTCACAGCACAGCGGTGTCACACTGTGTGAAAGGCCCTTAAATGTGCAGTAGGCAGAATATTTGGGTAAAAAATCCTTAATAACCTTTCAGCATAACAGCAAAGCATTCTGAGAGAAAAGTGGACACATTCAGCCCCTCCTGTCTCTGTTTTCAGGCTTTAAAAACATCTAGTCTGACTTCAGACTTTGGTGATTCACAGGTCATTTCAGAGAGAGAGAGCGTTCCTATTGGCTGTGCTCCAGCTGGTGCTTGGTATTTCCTCAACAGATCTCAACATGGCTGCCAGGTCACAAACTTTATCATTTTCTGATGGATGGATATTAAGAGAACTGGGCTGCACGGTGGTTCAGTGGTTAGCACTGTCGCCTCACAGCAAGAGGCTCGCAGAGTTAAGAGAACTGGATCCAGCGTTGGAGGCGAGGGCTCCGTATTGTCGATTTGTGACATCACAAAATTACAGAAATATTGACGACTTGTTTCAAAGACAGTTTCTGAATACAGGCTCTGAGTATTTTGCCTTGGATTGAGTGTTTTGACACTTTGACAGTACTTAAACCTGCTTTATAATATAAAAGACATGAAAATCTCACTTTTTACAATATGGGACCTTTAACCAGGAGACACTGATCAGGACATGACTTCCTGTTCTTTCAAAAGATGTTGCATTCAGTAACACTGGGAAAAACAAAGAGCCTGTTTACGTTGTTATCGGTGCTGTTTAAAGAAGAATCTCCATCATCACGTCCACCTCAGTCAGGAAACGTTACTCCCTTTGTGAGATGCAGTCGTACTTTTTACTTTAGGTCAACCAGAGGAAGCAGCAGCTGCAAACATTTAATTTTCACTTTGTCCTGTGAAACATTAAAAAAAATAGCTGTTTTCTTTGCGTTGGAGTCATCTGAGGAATGTTGTTGTAGCCTCATGTGCTGAAAGTCTCATCGTTTCTATTCTAACTGCAGCCCTCCAGCTCTCAGCACTGTTTGGTTATGTTTCTGCCCCCCGGGGACCTATTAGACTCCCTAAACAACCACGGATATTTATTTCCTCAGCTAAATATAGACCAATGATTTTGAGATGGAGAGAGGAGGGAGATGATGGAGGTGCAGATGCAAAGAAGCAGCATGTTTTTATTTCCATCCTGCAGATATCTCTGCTGAGTCCTGACGACCTGCACTGAATGCTTTTGTTCATTTTACAATAAAACTATAAGAAGGAAAATATTACAAATATTTCTACCACAAATCCAAGAGGCAAGTTCCATCAGACCTCAGGGTTTCCTCTTTCAATTTTAATTTTCTGTTCATTTTGTGACTGTTCGTAGTTATACCTGTGAAAAGTAATTTGTTTACACCCAAATCAGTTCACATGTAATCCACGTAACCGTGAACCAGGAAGTACAAAGGGCAGCGTGGATGGGTGGATCAAGAGGAGGAAACCACTGATCGTGTTTATGTGAAACCAGACGCTGATTTATTTGTCATGTAACTTC
This sequence comes from Pterois miles, assembly GCA_947000775.1. NCBI lineage: Eukaryota > Metazoa > Chordata > Actinopteri > Perciformes > Scorpaenidae > Pterois > Pterois miles. Next base: position 1,042,450 of record CAMQGK010000399.1, read on the forward strand.
CATACTAAAGTTACGACACTTCCAGAGTTATTTTAACCCAAACCATAAACTTTTCCTAAACCTAACTAAGTGGTTTTATTGCTTAAACATAAGGGAGTTGTTTTGAAGATGGAAGTTTATTTTGAAAAGACTGTATGCATGTAAGAAGCCGAAACAAACAAAAAAGGAGGAACAACTTCACCTGCAACATGCATGAACCCTTCATCAGCTCACTGTGATTAACAGCGTGATGACGAAGCTGAAGATACAACACAGAGCCGAACATCATCATCATCGCAGATCGACACCGAGCTTCCGGACTGACGGATGCTCTCTGATTTTATAGCCCGTCTGCCGGGACAACTGTGTGCCGTTTTCTAATCCGCCTTCTTGTTGTTTAAAGGAAGAGTTTGACATTTTCTCTCTGGAGAGGATTGAGGCCGCTGTCTGTCTGAGGGTGGTATTGATCTCTGAACACCGAGTCTGTTCTCTTGTACTCGTGTTTTAAACCGTCATCAGATAAAAACCGTTACATACAGAGACCTTGCTCACCCGGTCCAGTGCATTTTATTATTCTATATATATATATATATATATATAGTATATATATATATATATATATATATATATATATATTTGTCATGATACTGAAATTTCTAACTTTGATAAAATACCTTGAGAAATAACAATATCCATCCATTTTTTGATATCACAGGGGAAAAACTGACATGACGTTGAGGGGGCTCGTAGCTCAGTTGGTAGAGCGGCACCAACATAACAAGGCAAACGAGTCCTAACCACGGACTCGGCCTCGGGTTCAGATCTGACGAGCAGCCATTTCTGCATGTCGGAGCTGGACTGTCCACAGTCCTGCACCGTCCTGTCAGTAAAGGCTTGAAAATGCCAAAACAAATTATCGGAGAGCAAACATTGACAATTGACACACAACAAGTGAGAACTGACCTCCACCCATCAACGGTGACACGAGTCAGAGAGTCGCTTGTCACTTTTTGAGGAAATCGTTATGTAAAGACACTGACGTGGCTGTAAACGTGATTTTATCATAGATCATAGATGCACTGATGTGTGTGACAGTCTGTAAAGCTCAAAGAATGGCAGCTCAGTGGTTTGTTTACTGTCCTATAAAGTTTCTGGCCAAACTGAATGAGCAGCCTTCAGATGCATCGTGGGTGAAATTCAGCTTTAAATAGTGAACAGCTAACAGCAGAAGAAGAGCAGCACAGCGAGCTGTTGTCCTTTTCTTAAACTGCGCTCTCAGCCGGACGGCTGTCCATTCACGCTGCACAAAGACACGACTATGCTCCATTTACAAAGCAGCAAAACACTGTTTGTGAGGGGAACAAAGAGCCAACAACACACACACACACACACACACACACACACACACACACACACACACACACACACACACACACAGTGAAACAAGTGTTAATAGATCACTTTCTATTATAGGATTACATAAATAAACTTGCATCAGCCTGTTTTCCCTGACTCATCGTCACCGTCTGTCTCTACTAGAATTCATTTTCCAGAAGGGGAAAGTACATTTACTCAAGTATTATACTGGAGTACTTTACATTATGTATGGTATTTCCATCTTCTACTACTTTACAGTTCTTCTCCAGTATTTTATTGTACTTCTTGCTCCACGACATTCAACATTTAGTTAGTTACAAGTTACTATTGAGTTTGAAATAGTACGTGAAAAATATTATGATAACACAGGCTGTTGTTGTACACCGTTTGTAGCAATACCAACAAAAAGAAAATGCACTTTAATTTGTTTATATCAAATCAATTTTCAATGTCCACGTAATCGTGAACAAGAGTACAAACAGCGACAAACGCCTCGTAGGGACGAGGTGGATGAAAACACAACACGTTCTTAAAGATTAAACCAGTTCCAAACCTTCTGATGATTCACTTAACAGCAGTATTAGTAGCAGTACAACAGTGTAAAAAATACTCCTTTACAAGTAAATGTCCTGCATTCAAACTCCCACTGAAGTATCGTCGGCTAAATGTACGTTAAGTAAGAAAAGTAAAAGTACACGTTCTGCAGACTCGTATGTTACTATATATGACATTATTGATACAGTTAGCTAGTTCAGTCCAGTGGTTCCCAACATAGGGGTCGGGCCCCTCCGAAGGGCCACCAGGTGAGGAATAACAACTCGGAGACGTCCAACCGTGTGTTCTGTTCTCATACAGCTGAACTACAGCCTCAGTTATGTTCGCTGTTGTAAACAGTTTTAAAGTCGTGGTTAACGTCTGAATTAAAGCAAAACTAGTGCTGTCAACGTTAGCACAATAATAACACGCAAATTTGATTAAACGCCACTAATTTCTTTCCTCCACTGAGGCAACATGGGAACTTTTAGGTTGTAGTGGCTCAGTTTGAAGAGTAGAGTTACTGGTATCGTGTAAAACTAGAAAACCTGACCTTTTTACAGACCTTTCTGAGATTTCTAGGACTTTTTTTCTCTTTTTGCAGACATTTGTCTGTTTTCTGACATTTTTGGATAAATGTGCAGAATATTTTTTCTCCAGACCTTTTTTATTATTTTTTTTTCAAACATTTGTTGGACATTTTTTGTAATTTTTTTACTTTTCTTCTGAATTTTATCTGTTGGACATTTTTCAGAAAAACTTGACTAAAGAAAGAGGTTAAATAACTTGCAGGAACTTGTAATGAAATATTTTTACACTAAAGTACTGAGAACTACAGAAGTACAAAGAAAGAAATAATGATACTGCCTCTGAAATAAAGTCCACTATCTTTATCTTAATTTATCTCCTACTATTTATACCATAATATAATTACATATAATATAATGTAAAACATGTTGTTTTGTGCTCTGAGGACAACAGAACACTTTTTACAAGGATGTCAGCTTTCTCTGCTGGAAACTTACAATACTACAAGTTTATATTATGAAGCTTACTTAAGTAAAGTTCAAGTATATTTCCCAAATATACTTTATGTAGTAAATGTAATAGTAATGTATTAGTAATATAGTAAGTGCACCACTTACTTCTTGGGACTATATTTTACTACTTTCTGGTTCACAAAAGTTTAATTCTGTGTACTTTAAGTGTACTAAGAATAGTAAACATTGAGTACACAACTAGTTTATTGTATTTTGTACTGTGGTATTATTATGAGTATATAAGTGAACTATACAAGTTATAGGTATGCTGCTCGTTTACCTTAGTTCACTTTATGTACTTGTGTTTTAGTTTATGAAAGTACACTTTTAACTTCCTATAAACTGCTACTACTACTAATTTAATTGTTTTTAAAGTACACTGGTAGGTTTTCTTTCATTTATAGTACTTAGCTAACTTGTGCTGTCTGACTTGTTATTGTGTGATGACATTAAAAGTAATAATAAAATGAGTTGCCTCCATGATGAACGGAGAATGAAAAAATGTAGATTAAAGTAAATTCATATCAAAACATACGTTTAAGCTACTCTGTCAAAAAGAAAGGAAAATATAGTTTCTATATTTTTGTCAGTATGAGCCAAGTAAACTGAGTATACTCGTATTTGAAGTTTAAAATAAGTATATTAACAGCACACTTGAACAAACTTGGTAGGGGTTGGGGACAAATAATACCCCAAATATCGGAGAACGGCATCATAAATTAAAATGAGACTTACTCAGTTTTGGTTTGTTCATGGTTCAGACGTCGACTTGCTGAAATGCATTCAGTCATAAACTAGACAGTTAGTTGCTGCAGTGTGATACTGAGCCGCATGCTGTGACTCGGCTTCCTGCCTCCTGAACACAGCGGAAACGTTGGGGGTGAATCGTGTTGATGCAATCAGCTGCCGAGTCACTTTCTGAATCCACACTGGAAATACGTGTCGTCTGCAGGATGTTTCTGATCTAGATCTTCACTCGAAGGACAGAAAAAGTGATTTTGATAATCACACTTTCAAAACAAAATGATGTTTTGACCTTACACACTGAGGTCAAAGCAACCACACCTTACCTTTATTCTATCCTAAAAAAAAAATATAATGTATCCAAAAATATCACATTTCAAAAGGAAATACTGCTCTACATCTGGACCCGAAGTAGTATACTTTATTTCATGAAGTAAAGTTAAGTAAAGTTTTTGGATATTTCCCAAGGAGACTTTATGTAGTATGTATACTAATATCAGTGTACTAACAGCATACTTTTAAGTGTACTTTTCTTACAAGTGTGAGAATACACAAAATGCTGATATACAAGTTGTATTTTGAACTGCAATATACAGTATTTGTAAGTAACTATACTTAGCTAACTGTAACTACATGTGTGAACTTATACTCTCAGTATAAGCTAGGTTTACTCAGGCTTTTCTGTATACTTGTCAGTATAAGCCAAGTATACTTAGAGTTTTCTGTGTACTTGCGAGTATAAGTAAAGAATACTTAGACTTCCCTGTATTCTTGTCACTAGAAGCCAGGCATACTTAAGTATAATTTTGTTAAGTATATATCTGATAAGTACATACAAAGTAAACTGAAAACATAATCTGTGCCAGCTGATTTTTTTTATTTATCTTGATGACACAAACACATAAATGTTTAAATGATTTGTTGTCATTTCTAAGGAAATATTTTGAGCGAATTTCCTGAGCTGGTCGTGCGTCGTGTAATCGTTTAACTGATCTGAGAACAGGAAGTCGCAGGTTTTCTTCTGACAGCAGCAACGTGACATGAAGTGAAGTCAGCTCCAACACAAAACTACAGTTTATACTTTAACTCAACTGACAGCGACACTTTTACCTCTTTTACCTCATGCACTTACTTCTAAATGCAGGACTATTGCTTGGAAATGCAGTACTTTACTATGTGAGTTTGCTAGTTTTACATATGTGAATAATTTGAATACTCCCTTCTTTGCTATTGTTTTAGAAAATTAAATAAATAATAAAATGATCTTTTAGCGCATTTTGTATAAAATTATATAAAAATACAGAACAAGTCATACAATTCTCATTATAATAATTATAATACTAATAATTGTATAATATTAAAATTATAATAATTATTATTACCTATTTTTGTTATGGTGACATTATTTCACAGACAACAATCTTTTTATTGTCCTTTACCAGACTTAATATAAAAAAGTAATTTTTAACTTCCTCCATTTCTTTTATACTATACAATTCAATACCTTTAATAATTCATATTTTCTTAATAAGACAGATATTTATCTGCACAAAAATGGAAAGAAAATAATAAATCAGAAAATAACATGAAATCAGTATTCACAAGAATAAAAACAAGTAGTAAACAAAGCCAAACAGGCCATTACAGGAAGTAGCAGCATTTCACAAAGTAAAACTACACAATGAGGTTAATTTCACTTCCTGTTTCAGGACTGAAAGTCGCTGAGTGAAGCTCAGCTTCGTGTTCCAGGCACATTTTACACAGATATAAGATACACTTAATGTTTACTTAAGTTTAGCTTTAGTTTAGTTGAGTTTAGTTAAGTTTACTTCAGCTTTACTTCAGTATTAGTTTAGTTTACCTTTATTTATTTTAAATTTAGTTTATGTTTAGTTTAGTTTAGTGTGCTTTAGTTTAGCTTTAGTTTAGTTTATTGTAGCTTTAGTTTAGTTTAATTTAGTTTAGCTTAGTTTAGGTTAGTTTGGTTTAATTTAGTTTAGTTTAGTTTAGTTTAGTTTAGTTTAGTTTGGTTTAGTTCAGCTTTGGTTTAGTTCAGCTTTGGTTTAGTTTAGTTTAGTTTAGTTTAGTTTGGTTTGGTTTGGTTTAGTTTAGTTTAGTTTAGTTTGGTTTAGTTTAGTTTAGCTTAGGTTAGTTTGGTTTAGTTCAGCTTTGGTTTAGTTTAGTTTAGTTTAGTTTAGTTTAGTTTGTTAGTTTAGTTTAGGTTAGGTTAGTTTGGTTTAGTTCAGCTTTGGTTTAGTTTAGTTTAGTGTAGTTTAGTTTAGTTTAGTTTAGTTTAGGTTAGTTTGGTTTAGTTCAGCTTTGGTTTAGTTTAGTTTAGTTTAGTTTAGTTTAGTTTAGTTTAGTTTAGGTTAGTTTGGTTTAGTTTAGTTTAGTTTAGTTTAGTTTAGTTTAGTTTATTGTTTAGTTTAGGTTAGTTTGGTTTAGTTCAGCTTTGGTTTAGTTTAGTTTAGTTTAGTTTAGTTTAGTTTAGTTTAGTTTAGTTTGGTTTAGTTTAGTTTAGTTTAGTTTAGTTTAGTTTAGTTTAGGTTAGTTTAGTTTAGTTTAGGTTAGTTTGGTTTAGTTCAGCTTTGGTTTGGTTTAGTTTAGTTTAGTTTAGTTTAGTTTAGTTTAGTTTAGTTTAGTTTAGTTTAGGTTGGTTTAGTTTAGGTTAGTTTGGTTTAGTTCAGCTTTGGTTTAGTTTAGTTTAGTTTAGTTTAGGTTAGTTTGGTTTAGTTTAGTTTAGGTTAGTTTAGTTTAGTTTAGGTTAGTTTGGTTTAGTTCAGCTTTGGTTTAGTTTAGTTTAGTTTAGTTTAGTTTAGTTTAGCTTAGTTTAGGTTAGTCGATGCTGTTGCTAATCACTGACATATCGCTGACTGTGAAAAAAAATCCTCTAGCATTTCGTGTGCAGAAAATAATTCAGCTTTTGTTTTATTTTTAATAAAAATCAAAAACAATGTGAAAAAACAGGTACTTTATATACATAATATGAATATACTTTTTTGGCAGTTTTTGACGCAGATATTTTGTCCTCTAAAGTCATCAGAACAACTTGTTTTAAGAGGATACACAAGGGTTAAAAATCTGTAAAGCTGATCAATTTAAAAAATCATTTAATGAAGTCGGAGTCAGATAATGAAAACATAAGAATGAATCTGTTTCCAGCTGTGTGAAAATGAGTCTGAAAGTCAAACGCAGAGAAGCGCTGATAAAAAGTGGAGTTCCTCCTTGTTTCCATCCATCTATCCATCCATCCATCCATCCATCCACCCATCTATCCATCCATCCATCCATCCATCCATCCATCCATCCATCCAGCCATCCATCCATCCATCCATCCATCCATCCATCCATCCATCCATCCATCCACCCATCCACCCATCTATCCATCCATCCATCCATCCATCCATCCACCCATCCACCCATCCATCCATCCATCCATCCATCCATCCATCCATCCATCCATCCATCCATCCATCCATCCACCCATCCATCCATCCATCCATCCACCCATCCATCCATCCATCCATCCACCCATCCATCCATCCATCCATCCATCCATCCACCTATCTATCCATCCAGCCATCCATCCATCCAGCCATCCATCCACCCATCTATCCATCCATCCACCCACCCATCCATCCATCCATCCAGCCATCCAGCCATCCATCCATCCATCTATACATCCATCCATCCACCCATCCATCCATCCATCCATCCAGCCATCCAGCCATCCATCCATCCATCCAGCCATCCAGCCATCCATCCATCCATCTATACATCCATCCATCCACCCATCCATCCATCCATCCACCCATCTATCCATCCATCCACCCATCCATCCATCCATCCATCCAGCCATCCAGCCATCCATCCATCC
>CAMQGK010000399.1:1055000-1165000 GCA_947000775.1 Pterois miles
TCTGCAAAAAGCAGCGATGAGATCCTCAGCACACCAATCCGCAAACCCTCCTCCCCCCGACTACGCCTCGATATCCTGTCCATGAATATCACGAACAGGATTGGAGACAAGGCGCAACCCTGGCGAAGGCCAACGCCCACCGGAAACGAGTCCGACTTGCTGCCGAGAACCCGGACGCAGCTCTCGCTTTGGGAGTACAGGGATTGGATGGCCCTGAGAAGTGACCCCCTCACCCCATACTCCCGCAGCACCTCCCACAGTATACCCCGGGGGACCCGATCGTACGCCTTCTCCAAGTCTACAAAACACATGTAGACTGGATGGGCATACTCCCAGGCCCCCTCAAGGATCCTTGTGAAAGTGAAGAGCTGGTCCGTTGTTCCACGACCAGGACGAAATCCACATTGTTCCTCTTAATTTCACCTTTAACTCTCAGAAAACGAAAACCCTTCGCCCTTCTGGCATCAACCTGGCATGTGAATCTCTGGCATCAACTTAAAGTCATCACTTTTTGCTCCTGTTATTTAGTATTTCTTCCAGTTATCTCTCTTAATCCCTCCAACTTCCTGTGAGTCCTTTCAGACATGAGGCAACAGCAGCACCACTGCTCCCTGAATCCTGTTATTTCTAACGGCTCGTGCCGCACCACGATGGCTATTTACTGCATCGAGCAAAGCCTGACTTTGGGTGCTGTGTGCTGTGGTAAGCCCAGCTTAAACATAGATTGCTTCCTATCGCCAGGGAAACGACAGTCGCAGGGCTACACACACTGATCAGGGCCAGAAACAGGCTAAGGTAACGAAAAATGTGAAATATTTGCCTTAAATCGTGAGACATGTGCGAGAAGCGTGACCACGGGAAGAAATCAGGAGGGTTGGCAAATATGTCCATACAACCCACAATGGTAAAACTCACGCTGCCTGGCAAGTTGTAGTTCTGGAGATTGACTTTTCCGATGAAGTCAAGTCTCGGTAGTGGTTTTTCATCCGTCCATCTGCAGCAGCTTATCCCGTCAGGGGTCGCGGGGGTGCTGGAGCCGATCCCAGCTGGCACTGGGCAAAGACGAGGTTCACCCTGGACAGGTCGCCAGTCCGTCGCAGGGCAGAGACAGACAACCATTCACACCTAATTTAGAGTCATCAATTAACCTGCATGTCTTTGGACTGCGGGAGGAAGCCGGAGCACCCAGAGAAAACCAACGCAAACTCCACACAGAAAAGCCCCAAGCTGGATTCGAACCCGCAACCCTTCTTCCAGCCCCTGTGGTTGTCCACATGATTTAAAGCTAAAGCAGTGGTAGAAGAGGCGCCTTGTCGCCTAGCAACATCTTTAACTAATAACACTGTAAATACCCAGCGTGACGTTTCCTTTTTGGTGCAAACGGCGGCACATACTGAATGAAACCATGAAGTAAATTAACCTTCAGAGAGGATTTCACTCTCTGTTCAGGAGGGAAATCACCACCAAAACTTGGACGCGTCCCTGAAAGTATTCTGTGATTGCTGGAGGACTTTTCCCGTCTGAACCATCTGCCGGTAAAGAAACATGACGACTGACATGATGTTGTCAAGGTCTCTTTTACCACACATAAACATGAAGAATATGAGGACATCTGGCTGATTAAATTGAAATGTGTCCCTCTAACTAACGGCACCATCTGGCCCGCTGAGCTGGAAACTCACTAATTTATGTGGGTTTTTCTCTTTTTTTTCCCACTACACTCAAGTGAATAAATGCTAAATCATTGCACATTAATTAAACACACGTTGTCACTCTCCCAGTGCAGTTTGGCTGAAGTGATTCTGAATGAGCCACAGGATCAGATCCTGATCAGTCACAGAGGATTATACCGTGAAAAGAAAATTATTCATGGCCTGATTCCATCCTGATCCCCTTTTGTCTGCTGCACCCAGGATCACTGTAGAAAACACTGCAGCTAGAATATCAACCAAAGCTGGAGGAGAGACCACATTATTCTACTGCTTATCGCTGACACACTCGTTTTATATGTCAGAGTCAGTTTATTAGTCACAGGGAGTTCGACTCAGCCCGTGGAGCAGCTGGATAATGTCTTCGGTGGCTCTGGAGGAGCTTTGTCAACTCTGAGGAAGTAACACAAATGAGTATATCAAGGACTACAAATCTATATCAGTCAGTGTGGGGTTAGGAAGAGTCCAAGCGGTGCGGATCTAACAGAAGAAGCCGTCAAGTTGCCGTGGGACTGTGGGATCTCGAGTTTCTGAAGCAGCCCAGCATGTTCTCCCTCCCTCACGCCGGGTCAGTGCTCCTCAGCATCGGAGGCGGGAAAACCAACCCACGGCGTTACGTCATTTTATTTAGTTGGTTCTCTTATTTTACTCTTGTACCTGTATTTTATGTTTGGGCTTAGTGCTGTTTGATTCATGTGCCCTCATGTTCCTAATTTTTTAAATTATTATTATGTAAATCTTTTAATCTGGAAACAACTTTGTGCTCACAGTACAAGTGTTGTATAAATTATTATTATTACTGCACTAGTTGCCTTGGTTACTTATCTCTACTTATAAACCAAAAAAAACAAGCGTTAAATCAACAGCTTATAATATTTCCTAGAAACAGCCATTATTTGTCTTGTGATGTGTCACTTGCAGCCCGTCTGTAACCGTGCCTACGGCGGTCCGTTGGCCACATCGTGATCCAGTCCAGACAGCTGACGGCGAAGCCCGAGCAGCGAGCCCCGAGCGGATCTCTCCATCCACTTCCCGGCCGGGTTCGACTCCTGAACCTCACTCAGCTGTCCACCCTGACCCACGGTCCAGCCCCCAGGCCAGCCAGACGGCGGTGCTACAACTATTGTGTCCTTTGCCTGACGCCATTGGACCCAACAAGACTTTTTCCTGTAGTCTTCCACGCCTGTAACTCAGTTTATGTCTATGGAGACCCAGACCCAATGATGTTCGGACCCTGTGACCGAGTCATGTGACGGAGCAAACGCTACTGCACATGTTGGACCCAATGAGACCCGGAAGACCCAGAAGATCCGGGTACTTTTCCAGACGGAAGTCGAGCCATTTTGCCTTCATGCGCCGCTGAGCAACTTTCACAGAAATGAACGTGGCCCCGCCTCCAAGGCTGGATCCAGTTCTCTTGATACATCCACGCCCACAGCAGGATACGGTGTGCAGCAATCTGATGCCCTGCTCTCCCAGTCTGGGTCTCTATAGACGTAAACAGAGGAAGGAAATAACTCTGGATTCAGCTATTAGTGTGTTTTACAACTTTTAGGACCAAATGATTTAAATAAGGACTATTAGCGTGTTCGTACTGGGGAGTTGGTTTACCTCAAATAAATCTATTGGCTGAGTTGCAGACGTCTCTTTCTCAATGTAAGTCTATGGGAAAAAGTCTTTTTGGGTCCAATGACGTCCTGCGACGGACACAGAAGTTGTAGTACCACCGTTTGGTCACTATGAATATTGGGATCGATGACCAGCGCTCCTCCTGGAGGCTTGGTCTCACGGGGCTGACGATACCAATGAGTCACGTACAAAATATATATATGAACAGCAGCCCTCGCGCTATTAACACTACATCAGTTGCTCCGACTGTCGAATACCGCTGCCCGGTGGGTTTACACTGGAGTTAGTTTAAAGACCGGTTCGTCACATAGGGTGCCTCCGTGTGCTGGTTTCCGATGTGGATGGGCATTCACCAAATGAGAGTGAGAATGGGTTGAGCTGCTTGTATGAGTTTAACAGAGTGTAAATTGAATTTCCCCACTGTGGGACTAATAAAGGTAGATCTTCTTCTTCTTCTTCTTCTTCACCGAGGGCTGTCGAAACCCTCAAATCCTCAAAACCTTCACTTCATCTAGAAGTCCGCAGTGAGCCCGGTGCAGACTATACTTGGTAGATCCATAATTCATAGCAGTGTGACGATGTAAAACAAAATAATAATTAAAGCAGAACAATCAGTCTACGGCTAACCGTCCAACCAGATCTCAGAGGAAGGCGTTTAAATAGCACAACATTTCCACATGTCATGATAACACATTTTGGGCTTTTTGTGTGTCAATTCAGCTGGATGGGGGATATCACAAAATCTGGTTTTCATCCAGCACCAAGACAACTTTGTTTATCCCAAAGTGACAAGTTGTTTTTCCATACGTCGGTACATACCACAGACAACCAACAGTAAAGTCAAAGGAAACATGTATGAGGTATGGGTCAGTAGGAGGGACAACATATCGCTAAAATGCCTCTCAGTAACAGTCATTTAATGTGGATATGATCTGTGTTTAGCAGCTTAATAGCAGAAGGAATGAAGGACTTGGATTAATGATTTGTTCTCCTGAAGGACTCATTATTAACGTATTAACGTTGGCCTGAAGGCATCAGAGAGCATTCACAATGTGATCTGGTTGACTGATCATTTTTTTGCTTTCTCAGCCACCTGTTTCCCCCAAACTGTGTCCCAAAAGTCCCATTTAGACGGTTCTTGTCCTTCACAGACAAGATAAAGGAGAAGGATAATCATCAATACTGATATCAATAGGTTTTAGAATTAAACGCAGTTTATGTACTTTCATGCTGTTTTCCACTGTTAATTACTAATCACATGCATGTTAAGACACCTTTAAAAAGCAAATATATTCATATATGTAGGCTATAAAATATGGATATATATACATATATACACAGTATATAAACTCTGCAAAAAAGTTTGGAAACTAGTGTTTGGTGGATTATTTCTCTGATCATTTTCTCTGTTGGTCCAGTGCTAACTGTTGTTGTATTTGACATGGTTGGAGAGCCTGTTTATTGACCTTCACAGTGATCCAACAATGATCCACCAGCACAGCTGACTGTGTGGGCAGCGCCCAGGTGAAACAACCCAAACTCTCTGTCAGTGTTAAAGATAAGATAAGATAAGATATTCCTTTATTGGTCCCACAATGGAGAAATTCACAACATAACATAAACAGTGTATTTCTCTGTTGGTACCGATTCTGGTTCTGAGCTGCAGCTGACTGGCAGCAAATCATCAGAGAGTCAGAGAGGAGTTTTGTTTTGAAACTGAGTGTTGGCCCGTTGGTCTTTTTTCAGTTTGCTCCTGGCTGAGGTTCTGGTTGAGGCTCTGGCTGAGGTCCTGGTTGAGGCTTTGGGTCCTCTGGCTGAGGTCCTGGTTGAGGCTCTGGCTGAGGTCCTGGTTGAGGCTCTGGTAGAGGTCCTGGTAGAGGTTCTGGTTGAGGCTCTGGCTGAGGTCCTGGTTGAGGCTCTGGTAGAGGTCCTGGTTGAGGTCCTGGTTGAGGTTCTGGTTGAGGCTCTGGCTGAGGTCCTGGTTGAGGCTCTGGTTGAGGTCCTGGTTGAGGTCCTGGTTGAGGTCCTGGTTGAGGTCCTGGTTGAGGCTCTGGTAGAGGTCCTGGTTGAGGTCCCGGTTGAGGTCTTGGTTGAGGTCCCAGTTGAGGTCCTGGTTGAGGCTCTGGTTTAGGTCCTGGTTGAGGTCCTGGTTGAGGTTCTGGTTGAGGCTCTGGTTGAGGTCCTAGTTGAGGTTCTGGCTGAGGCTCTGGTTGAGGTCCCAGTTGAGGTCTCGGTTGAGGTCCCGGTTGAGGTCCTGGTTGAGGCTCTGGTTTAGGTCCTGGTTGAGGCTCTGGTTTAGGTTCTGGTTGAGGCTCTAGTTGAGGTCCTGGTTGAGGTTCTGGTTGAGGCTCTGGTTGAGGTCCTGGTTGAGGTCCTGGTTGAGGCTCTGGTTGAGGCTCTGGTTGAGGTCCTGGTTGAGGTCCTGGTTGAGGCTCTGGTTGAGGCTCTGGTTGAGGTCCTGGTTGAGGTTCTGGTTGAGGCTCTGGTTGAGGTCCTGGTTGAGGTCCTCATCAGATGATGAGCTACACCTGGTCCTGGTGTAGCCTTGATCATAAAACCCTCTCCTCCATTCAGATCAAGGTCTCTCTCTTCGTCCTCTAGCACTCGTGGACATCACAGCGAGGTTGTTCGTCCGTCAATCCGACACCATTGATCACTGACACTGATCTCAGCATTTAGTCATTCATTTCTGCGTTTTATGAATAAAGTTAATGTTATTTTGCAATGTTTTTGCTGCAGCCTGAGAGCCGGCTGTAAGACCAACTAGTCGACTAATTGAGTATAATAATATTAATGTTTCTGCATTAAATGTGGTTCAGTGTTTTCATATTTTGTATTGAACTGAATGTGCAAATTCTCTCTTAGCTAATGGAGCAAGTCTATTTTTGTCTGATCGTCTTCTTCATGTCGTTTTGTTTTGAAACTAAATGTTGAACTGAGCCATGTTGGTTTTTAAAAAGCTGACTTTTCACAATGAACCGCATCACTTTGTGGTCCGTTGGTCTGGTCTGGTGGTTTTAACATTTCACCCACATAATCAGCTGTGCTGCTCATCCCACAAATAAATGACCCTTACAAGTTAGACATGGTTGTGAAGGTAAATAAACAGGCTTTAAAACCACATTAGCATTGTAACAACAACGAAGTAATCCACCAAACATTTAGTTTTTAGCAGTGTAATAGATCCACTGGGGATTTTACACACTGACATTTAAAGGTGCAGTTATGTGTTCTGTACTCAGTATAAAGGTCAGAGATAGTCGCGAAGTAGGAAAAGTTGGAAAGACTTCATATTAATGATATTTGCAGTGTTACAGATATGATAAAATTTGTAATTTGTGCAGATGACACAAATTTATTTTGCTGTGGGAAGAAGTTACAGGAAGTTTTGTACGCTACTGAAAGGGAGCTGGAAACCATCCAGACTTGATCTGATGTTACTGTCAGTGTCAAGAAAACTAAATTAATCTTTCATCCCAATTTGGAAATCAAAAATAAATTAATGGGGATATTGATATTTCTGATTTGAGTTTTTGACCATAAACTAACATACTGACTGTATTAAAGGTAAAGTTTCAAAGTCAGTATTAATCATGTATAAATATGGGGATATACTGTATTAAGTTTTAAGGCCTTGCATGTAATTTATTGTTCACTTATACTTCCTGATAGTTCTGACTGTGTGGAACTGTGAGAGACGACTTTAAAACGATAATAAAATCACACTAATCTGCTGTTTATTCGTTCCCATGATATGAAATTTAATGATTTGGTTTTTCATGAAATAATAAAAATAATGTTCAAATCAATGTCACTCCCAGATGGTGAACAAAGGCTGTTTTTCATTACGAGAGATCAAATATGATCTGAGATTATTAAGTTAAGTTAAGTTAAGTTTGCTGTATAAAAAGATAAAACATGTATTAAAAGTGTTTCTCTCGCTGGGTCAAATTATGAAATAACGCAAATATAAGTTTGCAAAACTATTTTCGAGAGTTACAAGTATGAATGATTTTTCATTTTTTGTTTGTTTTTTATTTCTTGAGGGTAATTTGTTAAAAAAAAAATGTTAAATGGGCTGATAGAAGCATGTTGCTTCTGTCTGTTCAGTCACTACTTGATACAAAGACTGTTGAATAAAAATACTACTACTACTACTACTACTACTACTAATCCTACATCTGGTTGACGGGTGGGAGATCGTGTTCGAGAGCAGAGTTTTGTTTTGCTTTTATTTTTGTTACCAAAAGTCCGATAGTCACCAAAGTTACGATCGATCCTACGGGGAACATGAACCAGACAGGAGGATGGATCCTCTGGCGAACATGAATGTCGTCACCAAAATATGTGCCAAACTATGTCATATTTGTTGAGATATTTTATTCTGGACCAGAGCAGACGGTCACTTCCTTCATTCAGCTATGTGGCTAAATGAACAAATAAATGAAGAAAACGCAGTTTTAAATCTTGATAAACTGAATCTCTGTGTTGGAGTCATTAAAAGAAAGCACACAACCAAGCAAAAATAATCTTAATTCTTATAATCATCATCATTAATTCTAGGCCCAAAACAGATTTTCATTTTTATTTCCATTTTCAGTCCGTAGCTCAGAAGTCGGCCTTAGGTTCAAAGTGTTAACGGCGAATAATTAGAGCAACAGCTCATTACGGGCTGCAGAGTGAACGGTGCTTTTCATGTTGTTCTAGCGAGCGTGGACTCGGCTGCTGATGTGTTTTCCTCTCTTCTCCGGCAGCCTGCGGCCAGCAGCCCCGAGGCCAGAGGAAGACAGACCACATGAAATCCTGAATTAGATGGAGCTGTAAATATTTGATGAGCTGCTGTGTGTTTCCAGCAGCTTAACGGGCGTCCAAGGTCAGAGGAATCTGCAGCATCACACAACCACACCTACGCAGACGATGCAGCGCACGGTAGATATGTTTACAGGCCACGCACAAAGACAAACGTGGACACAAGCAAACACTCACACATGGCTTTATGTACACAGATGTGTGTTTCTATCTTTGTGAGGACCCTTATTGTTGATTCCCTCAGATCTTATATCTTTACCTGAACACGAGCTGTTTGAAGATCTAGAGCCAAAGAAATTATTAGACTAATCGATTCGTTTATTTAATCAGCAGATCTGGGAAATTAAGTTTCTCCACAAAGAATCACAGAAAAACTCTTATAATTAAGACATTCAACTAATGTTGAATCAACTAAAGTCACATTATGGTGCTTTCATATGGTCAAGAGTCTAGAACCACAGAGGCTAACAAGTTAGCATGCTAGCTAGGGGATAACACGATGCAGGAAACACAAAGACATTTGTTTTCTTTTCCATGCACGCCGACACCACTGATTACTGACACTGAGCTCAGCATTAAGTTGTTAATTTCTGCATTTTGTAAATAAAGTTAATGTTATTTTTGCATCGACCTCGTCTCCGTTTTTGTTGCAGCCACAGAGCTGTAACACCAATTAGAAAGAAAGAAAAAGAAAGAAAGAAAGATATTCCTTTATTAGTCCCACAGTGGGGAAATTCAGTTTTACACTCTGTTGTTCACACAGTACAGTTCACACAGTACATATACATGTCAATGGAGAGATGTCAGAGTGAGGGGGCTGCTCCTGACAAGCGCCCAGAGCAGTTGGGGGTTTGGTGCCTTGCTCAGGGGCACCTCGGCAGTGCCCAAGAGGTAAACTGGCACCTCTCCAGCAACCAGTTGGTCTTGGTCCATGGGGGATTTGAACCCGGGTCCTCCACATCCTAACCCAAGTCCTTACGGACTGAGCTACTGCCGCCCCCCAAGTCCGCCCCCCAGTCGACTAATTGGTCGGCAACTTGAGGAGGCGCCAAGATAGTACTGAATATTTCTACATCAGATTCGGTTCCATGTATTCAAGCTGCACAGTCTCTTAGCTAATGGAGCAAGTCTATTTTAGTGTCTCATTATATTGTCTTCTTCCCAAACATGTCGTCACTTATTAAAAATGACCCATTTTAACTTTTTCTCTCTAGTAAATTGTCTTTAGTAAAAAATAAATCGTAGTCGAGTCTCATAGTAATTCTACCTCTGGTCCTCACAAAGATAGCACAAAAACACACACATACACTAGTACATCTACATGTATACAGCAGATATGTACAACTGTGTGAGGGTGAAACACACACAGAGAGACGCTGCAGCTTCTTGGTTCATCAGCTGCATGAAAAACACCTGATCAGTTGATCAATACATGTCGCTGTCTCATACATCACGACAGCAACGTCAATACTTTACTCATGTATAATATGATAAGAGCTGAAGCATGAGAGAAAATAGCAGCTCACTGAAGATCCTCGCCTCCTGGTGAGTCTCTGCTGGCGTCGATCCATCGTACATGTCGCTGCCGCTCACATCCATCTGCTGCATGTTCGCTGAGGCGCCACACAGCAAACAATGTGGACCACGGATCCATCAGAGTCAGGGCAAAGAGGTCAATAATCACTGGGCTGTCAGGGAACTAAATAGTGTTGTATACTCCACCAATAACTGATAGATTTACCATCAAAACTGGCAAATTACTATGAAATCTGGAGCAGGCATTAAAAATCATGGTGCCCAGAGGATGAATCCTACTGGATGCATTGTAATGATATCTGGTCCAGATGTTCATGTTCTCCTCAAGATGAATTGCTGCCATCAACAGGTCAATATTTTAATTTGGTTTCCAATCAAAATACCTGAAAAATACCTCCTTCAACATTACACTTGCTTAACATCAGCATGGTGTCATTGTGGGCATGTTAGCATGCTAATGTTAGCATTAGGCTCAAAGCTACGCGGTGCCTAATTACAGAATCATAGAGACTTTCCAGTGGACCCCCATGGGACTTTACTTTGGAAAACATACATGCAGAACCCGGTCTCACAGGAAGGTGTACAAATACTACATCACTTGGTGTGTCATGAGTACACATTTTAGCCTTTTTGCGTGTCATTTGTATGACACATAAATGTCCAGAGTTCACTAAAGGTGTTTTCACATCTAGTCCTTTTTAAACAAAAACTCAGTCCTCTTAGATTGGACCCACAGAAAAGGGACTCGGTTCTTTCTGGCCCACTTCAGCTCCAAAGAGTTTCTCTGGGGCTCAGACCCACATAGTCCTGATCTGACTGGTCTATGTGGAAAATGCAGCGTTTTCGTCAAGGTGCTACCATCGCTGTTTTAGGATGTTCTGCCTGTGCAATCAATGCAATTATTTATGTGTTTTGTCAATTTATTACAATAATAAGGAGCATGTGGGAGCAGGAATGAAACAGAAAACAAGACACATTTCTCTGTCCTATTTAGATATTGTATTTACAGATTTGCAGATCTTGTGGTGAGACGTCTCTGTTTGATGACAGAAACCTTCCAGGATGCTACACCTGCACCTCACAGTCAACAATTGATCAGTTATCTGCACTATCTGCTCTCTAACACACTAAACAAGGTTTTGTTCTGCAGAGAAATCTCCGGCACTGATATTTGAACTCTCATTTGCCTGAAGCCAAGTAGAGAAACCTTTCAGCAGTGTGTGAATCTGCAGTGCAGACAAACACACATATCCTCCGTAGCCTACTTCTGGGCGATAAGTCTTCTATTTTGGGCAGCCGTTAAAACAGGTAGCATCACCTGGGAGTTACCTGAAAGCCACCGAGCAGCGATAAATCACAGCCGTAGAGCAAACGGAGCACAGAGCGAGAGGGGATGGAGTTAGCAGCTGAACAGGTTTCTTCCAGGCTCCAGAAGGTAAAAGCAAATAATGCGGCTCTGGAGGAAAGCAGCACACTGGGCACGAATGGTGGTGAGATGAAAATAGAGGCAAACTGTTGACATGGCAGCATGGTCACCCATCCAGCCCCCCGGTGGGGTTTAAAACATGGCCCGCTCTGCAGCTGTTGTTAACAGTAAACACTCCCTGCTAGTTTGGCCGGAAAAACACCACAACGTTCATCAGTCAGAGACAAATATCTGAGACAGCGACAGCCTCATCAATATTTCAGCAAACGCCATAACAAAAAGGAGGCCAGTGGCTTTGTGCTGCCACATCTGTGTCATTATTCACAATGAGATGTGTGCTGTTCATTAATGCTTCATGGTACGTGTGCTGCCGGCTGACAGATCTGGGCTGTTTCACTGCTACGACACACAGGAAGTACCGCTTTCAAAACACTACCTTCAGCTGGATTAGTCTAAGAGAGCAAAACAAGACAGAAGGGACAGAATCACTGCGGAGATAAAAGGAATTATTGATCCACAACTCATGTTTATAAGTGTTCATAAGTTCCCGTGCTATGAAATTTAATGATTTGGTATAAATAGTGTTCAAATCAAAGTCACTCCCAGATGGTGTACAAACGTTTTTTTCACTGCAGGAGAGCAAATATGATCTGAGCAGTATTTTTAAGTTTACTGTACAAAAAGCTAAAACAGGTATTAAAAGATGTGTTTCTGTTTTTGAGCTCAAACTAGGTCTTAAGCAAGAGGGTCACAGCTACTGCTCATCAGCTACTGGTTTAATAGTTTCTGTACTACAGGTATACTAACTTATAATTTTCTCAGGTATATCTTGATCAAAAGATCAAGTACAAGTATGAGCCAGGCATACTTAGACTTTTCTGTATACTCAGTATCAGCCAAGTATACTTTATCTCTGAAGTACATAAAAAAGTAAAAAAAAAAAAGTAAATGCTCTCGTATCATGAGGTAAAAGTTTAAAAGAAGTATACTAATAGCACACCAGAATAAACTCCTTTTTTGTCATTGATTTGTGTTGTTATTGATTTACAATAGTAAATATATACATAAATTTGCATAAAGCAGCATATTTGCCCACTCCCATGTTGATAAGAGTATTAAATACTTGACAAATCTCCCTTTAAGGTTCATTTTGAGCAGATAAAAAATGTGTGATTAATTTGTGATTAACTATGGACAATCATGTGATTAACTGTGATTAAATGTTTGAACCGATTGACAGCTAAACTCAACCAAATGGTTTTGTTGCATAAACCTAAAGAAGCCTCGTTGTTTGTGTTCAGCTTTACGTGTTTGAACGTGTCGCTTTAGAGTTTTGCTTTCACTTAACCAACGTAGTAGGTGTAGTCGGCCCCGAACGAGCCACATCTACGAGGCTTCTACTGAGCGATAACTGAGTTAATGAGCTAATGACAGCCGAACGGTGCATTTAAATATGGTATTTATATCAAAACGTTGCCTGTGGCTGGAGAGACTAAACTAATGAGAGCTGTGGTCGTGCTGGCCGTCGCCCAGTCGAACTGAGAGTTGCCGTGCAGCAGCGTTCGTGCTCCACCTTCACGAGATAATTAAAGTGTGAAAACAACATGTGGCTCCACAAAGTGTGTTATTCTTCAACAGGCACAACTCCCACACAGCCAGTCTGCTCGGCGACACGCTGTAAATGTGTTCAGACACTGTTTCCCTCCAAATATAAAGGCGCTATCATCAGCTCGGGGTTTTGTAGACTGCAGAGTCAACCTGAGTTTGGATGATGGAAGCTGCTTCACATGTTGGCAGCTCACACAGGCAGAAACAGGGAGGTGACGTTTCACATCCAAAATGAGTGAGGGGGTAAAAGAGGATCAATCTATCATCAATCAATCTATCATCAATCACAGCTGTGTTGGTTGGAAAGCACATCCGAGCTGTAAGTTATGGAGGAGGGAAACTGCCAAATTAAATAAATGACTCTATAAATAAGTATACCATTAAAAGCAGCCAAAATAATATTAAACATGAATGTTTAATGTGCTCTTTTATTTATTTGCCTTTAGTATTAATTCCTTTATTTATTTACTTTTGCATTTATTTTTTTGTGTTTTATGTTTGTTTTTAAATGTATTTATTGGTTTATGTTTAATAATTTATTTGTTTATTTATTTATTCATCTTTGTGTAATTCCTTTATTTATTTATTTTTGCTTTTATTTATTTTTGTTTATGCATTTATTTTTGATTTTATTTTTGTCTATTCATTTACTTTGCATTCATTTGTATTTATTCTATATTTCTTTTTATTTGTACGTATTTATTTATGTTTAAGCATTATTTTTTAATTATTTTTATCTTCTAAATTATTTTATTTTTTCATTCCTTTATTTATTTACTCTTATAAATGAGAGTAAATTAAGATTAAATTTATTTACTCCTCAGTTTGATTTCCATTTTTATTTATGGTTGCGTTATTTTCCCCGAGCATTTCCCCCTTATTTACACATCGGGGTCCACCACACTCAGCACCGCTGCCACAAGCTGAGACTAATTTTGCCTCCAGACAAACCAAAGAGATGCTTCTATCGACCACTTGAGTGTAAAATTAAGTAGAAATCAAGATTATTCATGTCCCTATTCACTGTTTTGGTGGGTGAGTATTTTTATCTAAAATAATCATATGATGATGATGATAATAATAATAATAATAATAATAATAATGTTGAGACCACTGAATGAAATGTGTGCAGCTTTATTCAGCACTGAATATATATATATAATGTACTTTATTCTGTACATACAGTGTGTACAGTACTCCACAGCTAATCAGTGCAGCTTATAATCATAGATATGAAGTATTAGCAGCACAGCCTGAGGCCTGAAGACCAGCATGTGTCCGTCTATTTTCACAGTGCACGCACAGCGACCACCCCCTCGGTGATTTATCTCGCTGCTGTGCTCGGCTTTACTTTTCCTTTTTTGTCTGCCCTGATCCCTTGATTGTAATTCAGCGGTGGAGGTGAAGGGCAGATGGAGGCGATGAACAAATCTGCGGTGTGGAGGAACAGAGGAAGAGCCTCCCTCCTGTGAAAGGAGTGATTAACAGCGAGGGTGAAGGTGACTCTGACAACAAGAAGAGACGGAGAGAGTGTAAACAGTGGAAGTGGAAGTGGGAACAGGAGAGGCAGAGGAGGGAGGTGATGAAGACGCTGCTGCTGCCGGCATCATGTGTTTCTGTTATATGAGCAGGTCACAGAGCCTGATGCAAAACCAACATCTTATTTCATTCTAGCATGAGCTGAAAAAGACGCTTATTCAAGTGTCCCATTAGTGCCCTTAAAATAAGAAAGCATACTTTCAGAGAGAGATACACTTAATAACATTATACACAAGTATACTCAGCTTTTCAAGTACACGTGGCTGATGCGTCCTGTTTGATTGAGTGACCTATCAGAGGGTGTGAATTTAGGACGTTTTAATATGAATTTACTTACATTTTATTTTATTTTACTTACATTTTATTATTATTTACAATCACAAAATATCAAGTCAAACAGAAAAAGTCTGTATTTAAAGTTATTAGTACTATAAGATAAAGAAAACTGCTAAACATACATGCAGTAAAAAGTAATAAAATCGTAGAATACTGAGAGTATACTTTAACTGGTACTTTCATAAACTAAAAGTGGGTACTAACAGCATAACTCATAATATACTTGTAGCACAAAATACATGTTAGATGTAAACTACTTGTGTACTCAAAGTTTACAACACTTAAAGTTCACTTAAAAGTACACTTCTAGAAACTAAAAAGTAAGTAAATATTGAAGTAGTAGACTTAAAAGTGTACTACTAGTATCCTGTTTTTAGTATACTTACTAATACTTACTACATTAAGTACACTTGGGAAATACACTTTACTTAATTTCACTTCATAAAATAAACTACTTTTTCATAAAGACAGTCAGGCAAAATAAATTCTATAGATCAATAAATGATGAACCCCAAAACTGAAGTATTTTATGATTTTATCCGCTCATCTTTAGATTTATAACGTTTGTTTAATGACATCGAAAAACATTTTATCAAATGAGCCATAACTGTCAAAGCAACACATAACTGTCATAAAAGTGAACATACTAAGGCTGTCAGTCGATTACGATAATTAATCGTGAATAATTATGCAATAAAGTCTGTATTTCTACATACTGGGGTCCCTGAACAGTCCTGAACCCCATAAACTGGGTCTCACTGTAAAGCTGAGACTCTGGTGGATCAATGAGTCCAACTGGATCCATGTGTGATGATGTTAGTCCCCATAGGAGCCATTTCATTGATCACTGTATAAAATGACCTGTGGTGACCTCTAGGATACTACTACTACTACTACTACTACTACTACTACTACTACACACACCTCAGGATAATCACAGCCTCAGAGACTTTACAGCACAAACAGAGCCACACACACACCACACACACACACACACACACACACATCCCCACTACTACCTCTAGGATAATCACAGCCTCTACTACTACTACTACTACTACTACTACTACTACTACTACCTCTAGGATAATCACAGCCTCATGAGACTTTACAGTCACAAACTAGAGACCTACTACTACTACTACTACTGCTACTACTACTGCTACTACCTACTACTACTACTACTACTACTACATCCTGGGAACTAGAGACCCAGAAAAATGCCATTTTTGTAGAAATCTCAGATGTCAAACATTCTTGATCCAAAATCCCAGCATGTCTTCTTCTATGGTGTTCCTCGAGGTCTTGGTGTCTTAATATGGTATTTTGGAGGATTATTGATTATTTTTATCAATTCTCAAGGAGTAAAAAAATTGTTAAATTTATCACCAAATCTGTGTCACAAAATCTACTGTTGACCTGCCATCTCCCCCTAAAGACCCCCTGGACCCCCTAAAAAGACTAAAAGCAGGGGCAGAGGGGAAAAAACAAAAAAAGGGCTCATGCGTTAGCTGACCGTGGTCAGCTTGGCGTCGTCGGGACCCTTTGCTGCATCGCCTCTGTCTTCCCCGTCCAACACTATCGATATAAAAAAAAAATGGAAAAAACTGATGACGGTCAGGTGAGGAAATCAGGTCGAACATCAGCTTGACTCTCATGCAGTGTGTTCACGGCATCACTAATAATCCCAAACAGGTTCAGCTCTGCATTACAGGTCACCTGCTCATTGCTGCATGCCCAGTCACCCAGCTCCCATTCAGTAATTTTCCATTCATCCTGGTTTTCCCGCTCCTGAACTGGAGCCACGCCCACTTCATCAAGACTGCTCCGTTCACCTGGTCCTCATCCGTCACTGCCAGGACACACGGTAAACTCCAGCCTCATACAACCCTCATACCACGCAAGACTCTCCAGCACTTTGCTCCGGACTGATTTCCTGTTGCCTGCCTTTGACCTCAGATGCCTCGTCTGATTCCCAGTAAACCACCATCTGCGTCCATGTTCTTGGTTCCTCAGCAGCAATGGCGATGTGAAGCTTCATGAAGCTCTGAAGCTCTCCAGCAAATTGGTTTGCCAAAGGGTTTATTTTACGAGGCTTCATCTGGTCTTCATGTGCACACCAAACCACCTGCTGGTCAAATGGTGTAAAACAGGCAGATACACTGCAGATACACTGTATTCCAGATATAAATGGCAGTGGTTTATCCGGGCAGCGAATGTGCTTGTGTGACATAGTTCATTTTAATTCAGGAGTAACAAGTTCCCAACTGTATTTCAGCTTGGGGCGTCTTCAGTGACGTCATTGGTCTAAAATAAAACAAGCCTTGATACGCGCTTCACAGAAAACCTCCTGGATTACTCGATAAACGCTCCGAAGCCTCGGCACAGCTCGTAACATCGCTGGTAAACCCTCCGGCCTTCTGTCCCCGACCGTGAGATCTGCTTCTGTGGTTCCTGCTTGATGTTTTCGGCCAATAGCGACGCATCTCTGTGAGCGTTCCACTACTTACCTGTGGTTTCTGGTGGTTTCCTGATGGTTTCTGGTGGTTTCCTTTGGTTTCCTTTGGTTTCCGGTGGTTTCTGGTGGTTTCCTTTGGTTTCCTTTGGTTTCCGGTGGTTTCCGGTGGTTTCCGGTGGTTTCCTTTGGTTTCCTGTGGTTTCCAGTAGTTTTCTGTGGTTTCCGGTGGTTTCCGGTGGTTTCCTGATGGTTTCCGGTGGTTTCCTTTGGTTTCCGGTGGTTTCCGGTGGTTTCCTTTGGTTTCCTGTGGTTTCCGGTAGTTTTCTGTGGTTTCCGGTGGTTTCCGGTGGTTTCCTGTGGTTTCCTTTGGTTTCCTGATGGTTTCCGGTGGTTTCCTTTGGTTTCCGGTGGTTTCCGGTGGTTTCCTTTGGTTTCCTGTGGTTTCCGGTAGTTTTCTGTGGTTTCCTTTGGTTTCCGGTGGTTTCTGGTGGTTTCCTTTGGTTTCCTGATGGTTTCCGGTGGTTTCCGGTGGTTTCCGGTGGTTTCCTTTGGTTTCCTGATGGTTTCCGGTGGTTTCTGGTGGTTCAGACTCTCGCCGTGTCGCCACACTCGTTATCGTGTGTGTTCGGTGAGTACCTACCTGCTGCCTGTCCTCTACTGGTTCGTCTGCTTGGACTGTTGGCTTACCTGGTTCTGGGTCCTCTGCTGTCATGGCTACGCCTGGCCCACCACGATACTGTTGTCTTTACCTGAGCTGTACTGTGTATGTGTTGGGACAAATGTCACCATTAGGGGTGGGAAAAATGTTGATTTATCTATGTATCTATATTTTTTTGATGATTTTGAAATATGCCGCTGTGAGCCGAGACAAAAGAAAACGTTGGAGGGTGGGCGTGGATCCGACCTCCACCCTCCATGTTAAATCCAGTCTGGTAAACACTACACATCCAGTAAGGGAGGGAAACACTTTGGAAAAGCAGAGCTAGACATCACGGCTAAAGCTGCACGCTAACTCCGTCACGGACGGGAAACGTCATGTACGGCAGTAACGTGCGGTCCGGCCGGCCGTTGCTCTCGTCTCCGTGGTCCGACGGGCCGACGCTACGACTGTAGAGCTCCATATACTGACATTTATGTTAAATGCATTCAAACGGCCCCGATGGAGCTGACCATGGATGGATAAAGAGAACGGAGCTGACGGAGAGCTAGAGACCACCTTGGAGGAGTTAGAGGAAGTAGACACCTGCGACTACGTCTGCTTTTCAAAATAAGGTGTTAACAAAGGGAACTGGATCTACAGAATCCATCTATGGAAACAACATTGATTGGATTATATTCAGCAGAAGTATGTATGTGACAATGATCCTCTGACTTCAGGACATCTCTGACTACATATATGCTGAAAATCAAACATTTCACTGGATTTATTTTCTGAAAATAAGCCCAACTTTTTCCCAGGGTCTAGAGTTACAAAAGCACAAAAATCACAGTAAATCGTAACATTAAATCTCAATACATATCAAATCAGCACTCAAGTATTGTGATAGTAGCGAACTGAGAGACAGGTGAATCGTCGTGTGCAGCTTTACCTGCCCTGCTGTGTAACGTAGACTAACGGTCTTCTGGACTCTTTTCGCCCTTCAGCGCGACGCCAGGCAGCATCCATTTGCTGTTAAGAGCCTGACGAGCATGTTTGTGGCTCATTCTCTGGATGAATATCCATCAGACAGTCTACACTTTGATGTCGTTTGGACCAAGAGTTTTTGAGAAAAGTGGGGAAAAGTAACGCCTAACAGAAGATCATTAAGCTTCCATACAGAGCGCATAACATGATTTCAATAGCGATTAATGCAAATTTAAAATGTCAAACTATCCAATTAATGCAATAAACATTACCTTTATTGACCTTTTATTACTGCTGTAACATCAACAGGTTTAAGTGCAAAGAGCATCTGAGTTGCTGCTGCAGCACCAAGCAGTCAGTGGACACCATTGATGTTAAAAATGCCCATTTAAAAGCATTTGTTCAACAAAGAATAATATATTTAACAACTTATGATAGTATAATAATCATTTCATGCAGACTACAGCTCTCTGAGAAGCATAAATTAAGACTAAAAGTATATTTCAAGGAGTAACTGAAGATGACACATAACAAGGAACATCGTTAGTGTGTATTATAGTGTGTATCACCTGCTGTGACCTGTACCTGGTCTACTGTGTGCTGCAGCTGGGTCCTACTACTACCTGTTACTACCTGCTACTATGATCTAACATGCAGATTACAGTCTTTTATCAGTGGGTGAAATGCAAGAAAAACAAAAAGTTGATGTCTGCTGACAGCACAGAGTCTACCTAGACATAGTACACAGTGTACTGCCTGTATGTATACTCTAGTGTGGTGTACTGTACACCCACACTACATAACTTCTCAGGCGCTAAAGCGTCCTTGTTAGCAGAGATCAGAGATTCAAACAAAAGAAGCTGAAATTATTAGATGCTGCGGGAGGTGTGAACACGTCTGAGGTGTTTCTGCTGCAGCTTCATGAAACTGAACATGAGAGCGACTCATAATAACAGGCAGGAATCGTAGCTGTACTCCCATATTAGTCATTAGACATCTGCGCTAATCATCTCAGGTAAAGCCAAAGGTGGGGAATGATTAATTGTGAGCAATTCAAACGAGAAAACAATTAGTTTCCAGGAGCAATGTGGCAGCAGTAGAGAAATTTTGCCTCTTTGCAGTTGAATATAAAATGACTTCTGATTCTTTGTGCTCATCAGTAGAAGAATAAATGCTGATTTGCATTTGAATTATCGTGATTATAAATCCATTAATTTGGTCTTTTGTTTGTTTTCCGTTTATAAACTCTAAAGCAGCCGACGCACGCTCTGATGTTGGATAATGACCCATTGGTATGTTCAGTGAAGTCGCTTCACTTGATCAGCCCAACATCGGATAAATCAGTTTAGTCCTCACTGAGGCAGCGCTGAGGCGTGAATCAGCAGCGTTTCTGTGTCGGTTCCTCTCTGAGCTTATAGCAGTTTATATGACACGTTGCAACAGGTGTGGATCTCTATCAGCTGCCAATCAAACAGCTGCATGTGTTGATCGCATGGTGCAGCAGTATAAACACCATAAACAAAGCACAGCGTCCGTCCTCTGTTTCAGGGGGACGTCTCCCATGAAGCAGCTGGACGATCTGGTCCGGGTCCTTACGAGCAACACGAGCTGTCACAGCTACTTTTAACCCCTTTGTGAAAGTAAACCTCTTTTACCTTTTATGTTGAAACACTGCTTTGAAAGGCTTCATAAATGCTGTGCTTTTGCTTTTTTCTGAATCGTTTCTAGAAGACGAGGCCTTAACGCTACTAAAACACTCCAAGTGGATTTTGTCCAAACAATGTTTGACAATGATTTGAATATTTTAGCTCTACTCCATTTGTAGTATTTAGTTTAGTTATTTAGTTTTAACAATGTAGCTGTTTTTATCGAGTTTAAAACTGAGCACAGTGGTAGAATGTGATGATCTACAGGGTTAACGTCATGGCCAAAGGCTCCACTGTGGGCACAGAGTCTCCTGTGGTGGATATCAGGAGGATTTTAGAGACAGATTCACTTTCTAGAGGTAGAAAACCCATCTGGCACACTTTGGGTATCCAGGTGTCCAAATGGAGAGTCCTCCTGGTCCTGTCCTACTAAAACCTCTGTAGAGTCTCTGAGCTTTGTGTTGTTTCTATCTGCTTTGGCTCAGTTGTAGTCGAGGAGTTACTGAATGAATTCAGTTCATCTGTTCATGGTATCATTGATATAATGCTGTTATCCACTGTCTGATCTAGAAAACAGTTTAGGAGAGGATAAAAATGTAGAAATTTTCTTTGGTTCATCCCAGTTTCCTCAGTCATAGTAACAGTACAGTGTTACTGACACTATGGATGAATCCTCTGAGGTCTTACTGATCCACAGAGACCAGGATCCTGCAGATAGACCTGGTAGCTGTGGAGATGATTTATTTTGAGTCTGTCTGTCTAGACGGACACCTTCCAGCAACCTGGGGCTTAAAAGATTAACTGGGATCAATTACTAGTATTTCTTTGGCCTACAGATGTATTAATTTAATACAATCATTATAATTAGTCTAAAATATAGAATAATTTATTTGATTTTTTTAATGCTCATATCAAAAATGTTTCCTTGTGTTGGACAAACAAGTTGCAGACTTTGAAGTCGATATTTTTTGTGCTCTCGACCACAAAATGTCGTCTGACCTCAGAGGAGAGCAGAAACTAGGAAACACTGGTGGATCCAGGAAATCAATGAGTACTAACACAATAAGGACAAATCATAGATACAAACAAAAATAAGAGGAATTTATTCTCCTATGACTTCCTGCATCAGAGCCACGTTATAGCCTTAAACACCTTAAACAAGACAGCCACAAACATATTGTAAGATCAGATACGTGCTCTCAGTTGCATATCTCTCCCACAGATGATAATGAAGTGCACATGCCTCATGGCCACTTGCAGCATTAACATCATTAAAAAATAAATCATAATTTGGTGTAAACAAAAGAGACCCTTCACTGACAAGACTGTCGGCACAGATTAGGAGATACATCTGATACACGACATGAAAACACAAACAAGAATGAACTTTAATGCAATGCTTTATCCTTAAAATGTGATTCCAGTGGACAGGTTTCATTTCCACCGATCAGCCATAACATTAGCGACATTATGGCCACTGTCAGGTGAAGTGAACAACACTGATCATCCTGTAGCAATGGCTCCTGGCAGTTAGTGGGTTGTATCAGGCAGCAAGTGAACATTTGATGTGTTGGAGGCAGAAAATATGGTCAGTATGGATGAGAGCGACTTTGACAAGAGTCAGACTGTGATGCTAGACGACTGGATCAGAGCGTCTCCAGACCTGCAGCTCTGGTGGGATGGTCCCGGTCTGCAGTGGTCAGGACCGACCAGTGGGCCGAGGAAGGAAAACCGATCAAGGTGCATCAGTGCATGTGGAGAGCGAAGGCTGGACCGTGTTGTCTGATCCAATAGAAGAGCTACTGTAGCTCAGACTGCTGGAAACATTAATGCTGGATCTGACAGAAAGGTGTCAGAACACAGGGTGGATCACAGTTTGTTGAATATGAGGCTGTGTAGCTGCAGACCGGGCAGCGTGACCATGCTGACCTGATGTTATAGCTGATCAATGTATCAGTGCTATTGAGAGGAAGGTCTGTACTCTCCATTCAACAGTAGGACAGAAGTTTAGCCAAACGTTGGTGCTGCACATGATTAATAACCACTGCAAAATGCCCCTGAAAATCAAACTATTTAATCTGATAGCAGTACTCACACTCCAGATTGATTAAATCCAAGTACAGCACTCAGGACCTGAATATGTGAGCAGTCTCTTCTTCTTCTTCTTCTTCTTGTTTGTTGTTTGTATTGATGTTTCTGTCATCATCTCACCTATCAAACAAGAGATCAGCTCAGCATTTCTGCAGACATCAACGCTGAGTGACTGATTGATTTTTACCTGTGTGTGTGTGTGTGTGTGTGTGTTTGTGTGTGTGTGTGTGTGTGTGTGTGTCATCAATCATAACTGATGCTAAAAGTCTCCGTCAGACGTCATCCACCGGTTTATCTCTACAGTTATCGTCAGTCAGACTATTTGACTGTCTGACTGACGATAACAGTGTAGTGAAATGAACATTTCTGTTGTCCTTCTTAGTGTGATTGTTTCCTGTACCTTGTTCTGTATCATTTTAAGTTAAATTGGTAAAGTTAGAGTCAGATATTAGATATTTCTGTCTTATGAACAGCTAGCGTCAATAAATACTGATATTTCTGAGATTAGATTAGACAGGATGGAGCTTTATTTATTCCAGGCAGTTACCTCAATGCTAAAGTGCCTTAAACTCACATTCTTTCTAATGGCCAGCAGGGGGCGATCACACATCTGTGCACCACACGTTTTGCACTGTTACGTACAGGTGCATCACATGCTGTGCATCACGGGCTGTGCACACCTATGTACATGTGCACCAAGCACCGTGCATCACTACCTACATGTGCACCAGGCGCTCTGCGCTGCTGTTTACTGTACATGTGCATCTCTGCACCACTACGCTTATGTGAATCACACACTGCACATGTGCATGCACGCCACTGTGTAAATGTGCACCATGCGCTCTGCACTGCTGCATACTGTGCATGTGCATCACATGCTGTGCATTACTACCTACATGTACATCACTCTACATCGCTACGTATATGTGCACCACATGCTGTGCATCACACACTGTGCACCATGGACTGAGCACACCTACATACATGTGCACCAAGCGCCATGCGTCGCTAGTACATGTGCATCACACACTGTGCGTCACAATAGTGCATCAAGTGCATCAAGCTCTGTGCATTGCTACATAAATATGTTCTATGCGCTCACACCTGTTTATGTGTTAATCACACAATGTACATGTACATCACGTGTTGTACGTCACTATGTAAATGTGCACCACACACTCTGCACCCATTTATGTGCATCACACACTGTGCACCACTGCATCACGCACTGTGCATGAATACACAAATGTGCATCACGAGCTGTGCACTGCTATGTACATGTTCATCACACGCTGTGCATCACTACCTATATGTGCACCACACGCTCTGCACCTGTTTATATGCATCACACGGTGTGCACTGCTACATCCATGTGCACCACGTACTGAGCGTAGGGCACCAACCGCCGGTGGGCACCAATGACAATGATCATTGTGGACTCACATGAATGAAATTTTACTTCACACACGAACAAAAACTGATCATACCCTGGGTGACCTTGAGTTTTTTAGTTGCTTATTTTGCTGGAATCCCTCTGAAATTAAGAAAACACCAGTTGCTAAAATCTGGAGCAAACATTTGTGTCTATGTATTGATGAGAAGTGTTCATGTGACCTAAATATGCTGGCAAAATATTTGCAACTTTTTTTTTTGTTTGTGCTAAAGCCTTTGCACCGACATCCCCGCTCTGCCAAATCATTAATCTCCTCCTTTTTTTTGACGTGCACTGCTGTTGTCAATCTGAAAACAGCCTACAGAAGACGGCAAAGTCCATCCATCCATCCATCCATCGTCAACCGCTTATCCCGTTAGGGGTCGCGGGGGGCTGGAGCCGATCCCAGCTGGCATAGGGCGAAGGCAGGGTACACCCTGGACAGGTCGCCAGTCCATCGCAGGGCACATAGAGACAGACAACATATAGACAGACAACCATTCACGCTCACATCCACACCTAGGGGCAATTTAGAGTCATCAATTAACCTAAACAGCATGTCTTTGGATGGTGGGAGGAAGCCGGAGTACCCGGAGAAAACCCACGCTTACACGGGGAGAACATGCAAACTCCACACAGAAGAGCCGCAAGCTGGAATCGAACCTGCGACCCTCTTGCTGTGAGGCGACAGCGCTAACCACTACACCACCGTGCAGCCCCGACGGCAAAGTCATACTGAGTAATGTCTACATATCAGCGTTGTTGTCAAAGAACTTCCACATATACACAGGAATGTAGAAGTGTGAAACCAGACCAGAGACGCCGAGTGTGAAAACCACTGAAATCTGTGTGTGTTTGTATGAAAACAGACTGGAGGGCTGCTGCAGAGAGGGAGGCTCTCTCTAGTCCACCTGCTGCTAAGTGACGCAGACAGAGCTCCACACACACACACACACACACACACACTCTCTCACACACACACACTCACCCCTGTAACCCAGCACTTTGCTGATGCAGCAGAACAACAGCCAGTGTGTCTCTCCATCTAAACAGGGTTACTTGAGCATGCAGAGCCAGAGTGGTGCAACATGACAGATAAGATAAGCAGCGTCCTCTGCGGCTGCTGATGCTCGCCGTTGTAGACGTGGGGGACCTGACGTCTGTGGCGGTAAGCACACACCAGATGGACAGCATCAGCCCTGTGTGTGAACAACAGGAAGCCAGAGTTGAGTTTGAATGTGAGAAAAACAGAAAGTATGGGTGAGTGTTTGTGACAGCATGAGGTGATGATGATGAAGACACATCAGCTCAAACACCTCAGGAGACTAAACGATCAGCTGTCACATGTCGTCCTCATCAGACTCCAGTGCAACTTTCAGCGTAAACTGTGTGTGATTATTCATTAATTAACAAGAAAAGCCAACTAAGCCTGCAAATTGATGCAATTACTGCAATTTGTGACATGAATTAATTTGAATAAACTGCTGCGATGCTCATTTGGTTGTGATGATGATGATGATGATGATGATGGTGATGATGGTGCACGTCTTCGTGCACTGATCTGCGCGGTGGCTGTGACTCACCGGCAGGCCTTACAGTAGTGTTACCTGGATTGCCTCTCTCTCTGCTCCAGGACAGCTACTCTGTTTTTGCACCTGAGAGGAGTAAAAAAACAAACTAAGAGGTGCCACTCTGCTGCTGATTCCTGGAACCGAAAACACAACTGAAGCCAAGTTAGAAACAAAACTTTCTCGTCTACATATAACAAGTGGTGGAACGTAAGTAAGCAACCAGTTCTCATACCACGGGTCGTATGATATCTTACAAAAAAGTAAGTCCTCCTGTTGTGTTTATTTTCTTGCGGTTGTCCAGCGACACGTCAATTCCCGCTTGTTACATACAGTTATTGAAAAATAAACGGCCATCGTCTCTGCCGAAGACCTCTTTAGATTTAGGCAGTGAAATTACGTATTTAGGTTTAGGAGATGATTGCAGTTTGGCTTAAAATGACAACAAACCGTTGACGTTAACTTCACGCACCAATGGCAACGGTACACGGAACCAACGACTCAGAACTAACGACTCACATGACTAACGACTCACAGGACTAACGGCTCACAGGACTAACAACTCAGAACTAACGACTCACAGGACTAACGGCTCACAGGACTAACGGCTCACAGGACTAACAACTCAGAAAAAAAAAAGAAAGAAAAAAAAAAAAAAACTAACGGCTCACAGGACTAACGACTCACAGGACTAACGATAACTCAGAACTAACGACTCACATGACTAACGGCTCACAGGACTAACGGCTCACAGGACTAACAACTCAGAACTAACGACTCACAGGACTAACGACTCACAGGACTAACGGCTCACAGGACTAACGACTCAGAACTAACGACTCACATGACTAACGGCTCACAGGACTAACGGCTCACAGGACTAACGACTCAGAACTAACGACTCACATGACTAACGGCTCACAGGACTAACGGCTCACAGGACTAACGACTCAGAACTAACGGCTCACAGGACTAACGGCTCACAGGACTAATGGCTCACAGGACTAACGACTCAGAACTAACGGCTCACAGGACTAACGGCTCACAGGACTAACGGCTCACAGGACTAACGACTCACAGAACTAACTCAGAACTAACGGCTCACAGGACTAACGGCTCACAGGACCAATGGCTCACTGGATTAACGACTCAGAACTAACGACTCACATGACTAAGGACTCACGTGATCGATGGTACGTGTCCACAGGGGTGTTTTTATCGTGAGGGATGGGCTGCCACTAGGCACTTGGCACCTGATTAAACGAACACCTTCTCTCGTGGGCTCCTGCTCCCAGCTTTCAACTCGGAACCAACATGGCGGCTTGTTTGGAAACTTCTTTTCTCATATTACAAAAATATTTCACCACAATGTTTCTGAAAACATTTTATGCGAGAAAAAACCCATGCAGTCATTAAATCTGTCTTCATTTCACAGTGACGGTTAGTTTAAAAGTTTCTCAGTGAGGCAGCGAGTCACACCGGATGCCCCTGTAGAAAAGTAGCTTAGAAATTTATGCAAACGAAGAGCAGCCAGAGTGATGCTCCGTCTCTCGAATCACGCCGCCACGCTACCAGAATGCATTGCACAGCTGCTTTCATAGACAATGAATGGGAAGAGTGGAAAGGATGGAGGCTGTGGACGTGTACCGTCACGAAGCTGAATATACTAACGACTCACGTGATAAAATAAGTCAACGTTGCGTTTAGTTTCACAGGAAACACTGAAAGTCTTGTGTTTGTCTGACCCATCCACCATTAGCAGACTCTCACACTATCAATACTACGTCAGTTGCTCCGACCATCAATGGTCGAACAGATTGATTTATATTGGAGATAGTCGAAAGCCCGGTTCGTCACATACTGACGGGAAAGAGTTCCTCTGTGGATCAGTTTCCACTGATGAGACGTGCCACCCAATCAGCTGTGTTTGATGAGCTGGGAGTGAGACCAGGTTGTGTTATCAAGTCCATCTGCTGATGAAGACCAGGAGATGTGGCTGAAAGCTCTGGAAAAGCCTGAAAAGAGGAGCATGGCTCAGTTTTGTAGACTTGACATCTCAGAGAGGATTTAACACAACAAACCGTAAGACTGTTGACTTCATTGCATACCTTCATCATTGTGGACTCAGAACACATGTTTTCCATCGAGCAGAACACAGAGACGTGATAGTTTTGTTGCTGTGAAGATGAAACTTGAACAATCTTCACACGTTGACTGTGAATTTTCACACAGATCTCGCTGTTCTTTTCTTGTATTAAAATTAGCTTCACATTACAGCACAGCAGGAGAACTGAGGAGATCTTCATCTATCAGTTGTCACAGATTACTGCGGTACAGTGGAGTTACTCCTAAAGTAGTACTGACAGCCCAAACTGTACTCTTAGATTACTGAAAGGCTTTGGATTGATATTTAAAGGACTAGTGTGTAACAATTAGGGGGATCCATTAGCAGAAATGGAGTATAAGAGTAAGTATGTTGTCTTTCGTGTATAGTCACCCGATATTAAGCATCGTTGTGTTTTTGCTCACTTAGAATGAACCGTTTATGTCTACACAGGGAGCAGGTCCTCTTCACAGAGACCGCCATTTTGTTCCTCCGTGTTTCTACAGTCGTCCAGAACGCTGGCTCTAGATCCCACCAGGTTTTGGTGCTGCACCTGATAACAGAAAATAAGAGGAACAGCAGCTGGAAGCCAGCAGCAGCACTGGGTCTAAGCGTTTACGCGTTTTGGGGGGCGGCAGTAGCTCAGTCTGTAGGGAGTTGGCTTGGGAACCGGAGGGTCACTGGTTCAAGTCCCGACATGGACCAAGAACTGAGTGTGAACTGGTAGCTGGAGAGGTGCCAGTTTACCTCTTTGGGCACTGCCGTGGTGCCCCTGAGCAAGGCACCAAACCCCCAACTGCTTGGGGCGCTTGTCAGGAGCAGCCCCCCACTCTGACATCTCTCCATTAATGCATGTGTGTGTTCAGGTCTGCATGTACCGTGTATAAGTTAACAACAGAGTGTAAAAATTGAATTTCCCCTCGTGGGACTAATAAAGGTTGATCTTCTTCCTCCTCTACACCAATTCAGAGTCAGTGCTGCCGATTTAGTGACTTAAGTATCCACAGTGTGCCCAAGTGACCCCAAAGAGTAAAGCTGCTGCAGGCCCTGCACAGGCTAATCTACAGGGACCCATGATGGTTTTCTGGGGGCTAGCCCATAGTGGGCTGCCCCCAGAAAACCATCATGGGGACCCCAAAGGGCAAAACTGCTGTGGGGCCCACATGGGATAATCCACAGTAGGCCCACAAGGGATTAGTGTGGGTTTGCCCCTGCCTACAGTGCCCATAGTAAACCCACACTTTCCCACAGTGCACAGGCATGTTTCCTGGGTTAGCTATATTTAGCTATATTTAGAGTTTTCAGACCCCTCTAGCGACTCTTTTTCAAAAAAGTGACTAGCGGAAAATCTAGCTACTTTTTCCGGTGTTGCTGAGACTGAGACTGTTATTGAGACTGACATGAATCAGGTATCGTTCTTCCTCTTCTCAACGAGCAGTGGCTGCTGTCGTGGACCCCTCCCCCGCCCCAAAGCACCCCAAGTCCTCCCAGTCCTCCCAGTCCTCCCAGTTCTCCCAGTCCTCCCAGTCCTCGTCCACGGCAGTCCGTCGTGGCTTTTCTTCCTGGCGAGCTGCAACCACACGCCTGATGTGGGTTCTGTTACCACCATAATATCTAATAACAATCACCATTTCATCTTTATTACCAGCTCAATGACCCTTCTACTTCATTTCATTTCTATGATAGGGACATTTGTGTTTTCGTGTCATAGCTACATGCTGGACACGAGTTTCATTTGGCTGCAGTCTCCAATCTCACCCCTAGATGTCACCACATCTCACACCTTGCACCTTGCACCTTTAATCAATTTGTGTAATCAGTATTTTTCTAATCTATGGCTTGTTTTTTGTTTTTTGAATATATTTTTCATTTTGTGCAAATGTTTCACATCCAGTACACGCTGTTAA
Organism: Pterois miles; assembly: GCA_947000775.1. Classification (NCBI taxonomy): domain Eukaryota; kingdom Metazoa; phylum Chordata; class Actinopteri; order Perciformes; family Scorpaenidae; genus Pterois; species Pterois miles. The sequence continues at coordinate 1,084,423 of CAMQGK010000399.1, forward strand.
TTCATGTTACTCAGAAAAAACTCCTGAGTAACAGGATAACCCACACATTTTATGGCATGCGCTCCTATTTATACTACTAAACAGGGTGTGTGAGGTCAGCCAGGGTGGGTGTCCAAGCACACATGCTAGTCTTGTTCACATAGACGTAGTGAATTATGCACAAAACATGCAGAAAAATAGGAAATTAGCCTCTCAGCCAGTCTATAAAAAATACTTTTATGTACTACTGATTTGCAACTGCGAATACATTTTTATAAAAAACTTAATGTTGCCCAAAAATTTTATCAGCAGAATACAGACACATTCATACTGAACATATACTCATTAACTGACAGTGTATTTAATTTGTTTTACTACAATATTTTAAAGATTTATGGATCTATTTAGGCCACTCACAGTTTTTAGTTGATGTTTTTCATGCCGCTTTGTTGAATGTTGAAAAAGTTTATTTTGTATTTAACTTTAAAATTGAGACTTTCTCCAACCAGTGTTTTTGTAGATTCCCTCTCTAGAGGTAGAAAACCAATATGGTAGTTGTAGAGCTCTGGATTTATTTTGGGTATGTCAGTCCAGGTGAATCACATCTTCCAGCAGCCTAAGGCTTCAGAGGTTAATTTGCTGTGTAAATTACAGCAGTGCATGATGAAAACATCTTTTACCAAGCGGGAAATAACAGCATTGCAGCTACAGTGTGACGCCAAAGACGGAGGATGTGGCTTTTAAAGCTGATTCAGTTTGTGGAGATAAACGTTTAGTCATCATGTCACGTTTCCTGTGAATAATGTTGCATAGTGTAATCTTGTGAAACTGTGATTTACAAGATAATTATGTGCAGTGACTTTCTTGTGCAGTGAAATGTGTTTGTGGATGCTAAACTAACTTGTTTGACGAGCCACTGAGGTCTGGGTGGTTATTTTGTAGCATGCCGGTTTTGGCTGCACAACAATTTAAAAGTAAACAGTGTTCAGACACTCGGGGTAAAATGGCTCGGCAGTGTTCAAATTAGAGGCTACAGATATATCAGCGCTGCTGCAGGCATTTAATCAGCTGAAGGGAAAGCTTGTATACGGAGTAAAAATAGTTATCATCCATTAATCTTGAGCTCAGACTGCTTTACTGGTGTTTTTGATATATAGTAGTTGCATTACAGTTATAATTTATGTGTCTATTTTAAGAGTTCATCAAAATACCCCTATGCACTGCCACATCTGCTGGAAACTCTGTGCTTTTCCATCAACAGTTGCTGTGCTTGAATGTTTAACTGCTCAGTACGTTGCTATACAGAATGAAGAATCACATTCATGTTTGTTTTCTATAGAGCTGATATTCAATATGTAGTCAGTTAATTAATATATCAACTATTTTGATAATTAATTGAACCTCATTATTTTAATGCCAAAAAGTCACTGACTCCAGCTTCTCAAACATTTTAATTTTATTATGATACATATATATATATATAGATAGATATATAGATAGATAGATAGATAGATAGATATAATAGCGTTGTCTGAACGATATTCCTGAGGACATGACCTCAGGTTGGTTTGTCTCTAGAATCTCAACCGGGTTCATCTTCACATTAGACGATCTTTGTTTCGCAGCGGTAGTCGGTGGGCGCATGCGCAGCCCCAACCGCCGCTCCCCCCGCGCTGAGCGCTGACAGCGGGCTGGTCGGAGACCGGAGACGGTTTGCTGCCGCCACCGTGGTTGTTGTTGCCGCTTCCGCCGCCGGCTTCCACTCCACGTTAGGAGTCCGGATACAAGCTGACACTGAAGTGGACTTAATTTCTGTCACGGGAAACAAGAACAACAACAACAAAGTGGTATTTCTGGACGCGCTGACCGCCGAGCCTCCCTCCTCCTCCTCCCGGTGGTGAGCGGACTGTCGGTGAAGGTAAGTGTCCGCTTTTTGTGACAGTTTTCGGTGCGGAGGAAGAGAGAGAGGGGGTGAACGGGCGTGCTGCTGCCGCGTTCCTGTCCCGCACGGCTCGGTCACGTCGGTCCGTGGTGTCGCTCGGCTTCAGGTGTGTGTTTAAAATGTGTTTCTAGACTGAAGTCTTGTTGAGCAGAGTTAGTTTTCCGTTCACCTCCCCGGCGCGTGGAGCGCGCTCACCGTCCTAAACGTGGCTTTTAACGTTTTAAAGGGAATTAAGACAAGCCGTGGTTTTCCCCGAGCCTAAAGCTGCTGTTCCCGGTAACCGAGGTGAGTCCCTGTTACCAAAATAAAGTTTCCACCATCTTTATTTGAAGTACACCTGTTTGAAGCGAGGCCTCCACGTGCACAAGCACCTGCACGCTGGATCATGTCGGCTTGAAGGGATCGAGACTTTACCTTCCAGGGCTCCGGTTTCAGGCTGGTCTAAACAACTGAATATAGCACGTTAATACAGTTTCGTGGCGTTTTACAGCACATTTACACGCCTGAGGTTAGCTTAAATCTCAGTGGGGTTGAAGTGAAGCATAGCAGTTAAAGGACGGGTTCATTCAGTCTGTCTTAATTCAACATCCAGATGCCCATTTGAACACAGAGATCTAGTCTTAACCTGGCAACAGATAAACAAGTTAATCTCAGGTCAACGTGGGGCTCCGGCAGTCTGCGTTGGTCTAATCAAATTGGTCTCTGGTAAAATGAGTCATTTTTTGAATGGAGTTTGGTGCAGACGGGACGGTGACTTCTGTCCCCACCTCTCATTGTATTCACACTAAAAGAAGGGATTTCCTCACAGCCAGTATGGACAGAAGCATTGATTACAGCACATATTGATATGTGATTGTCATATTGCATTATGGTAACTTTTGAAAACTTCTCAAGAATCACTACTTTAAATCTGGGGTTTACCAGAGATGTGATTCATGCATTTCTTAGAAATAAGTCATTCAGCATGAAGTAACCATGAAAAAATAACTAATACACTAAAGAAATATTTGGTGGACTATGACCAAAACGACCAATTAGTTGACTAAGAGGGGGCAGCCCTGCTGCATACTTGATCTTTATGTACTGTATAGTATGTTAAAGATTAAGTACATGCCATTAGGGTCATTCCAGATGAGCCAGGCCTGTGCAGACTTGATCACTGGTGATTGCTGTCTAAATCCAAGATCCATCATATTGTATTAAGAGATATTAGAGATCTGTTTTTAATGAGACAACAGCGTAAAGTTCATCTCAGGCTAATATGGGGCTCCAGCTGTCTGGCTTGGTCTAATCAAATGGGTACTTTTTTAAAATTAGTCATTTTTTGAATGGAGTTTGGTGCAGATGTGAGGGTGACTTCTGTCCCACCTCTCTCATTGTATTCACACTAAAAGAAACGATTTCCTCACAGCCAGTATGGACAGAAGCATTGACTACAGTGACTAATGACTGTCAGCGCACATATTGATATGTGATTATTGCATTACAGTAGCCTTTAAAAACAATCTGCAGCAATTCTCTAAGACCAGGAATATAAATGCTGGTGATTTTACAAAAAGCTAAATTTGTAGTTTCTGATTATGATGTCAAAATGGTATTTGTTTATCACCCAGCTCCAAAGGACACTGTGAAATTGATTTGACTTTCTGTCTGTTTGTTGTTAATTTGAACTAAATCAATACTTTAATTGGTGCTGCTGACTGAAATGTGACTGTGTTGTACTGAAAGCCGGCGGTGAATGTTTGCTCAGATCTGTGGTTTTCTGTACCTCTGCTGTGATCAACCTCCGTCTGACATGACCAGACTGGACGTTATCGAGATGAAGCTCTAGTCTGGCTGCTTGTGTGCAGATGTTTAACATTTGAAAACTTTGGCTTTTGTTCAGTGAAAAAGGGTGTTGTTGAAAAACATGTAGGGAAATTTAAACAATGTGTTGGCCTGCTATAAGGTTTCAGTTTGTCCCGCCAGATGTTTCTAGCAAGAAAATAATACGCTATTCATGTCATTTTATTTTAATAATTAACCGTTTAATCGAAAACCGACATTAAGCATTTTAACTGATTAACACTATCGGTTAAGTAGTTAATAGAAATAATAATGATAATAAATAAAGAAAGCTGAGAAAATCTCAGAGGAGCATCTCATCGCTTTAAGGAGGAAAGCTGGTCCACCTTAAGAGAGAGTCGGCTCAGATACAGGAAGTTGTCTCTGGACTTCAGCTGAGGAGTTGTAGCTTGTAGCCTCGTAGCATTTATTCACCAACAAATAAACTGAACACACACTGTCTGCTACAGCTACATTCACAGCTATAACACCACCAACACACACACTCATCACCACACACACACACACGCACTGTCTGCTACAGCTACATTCACAGCTATAACACCACCAACACACACACACTCACCACCACACACACACACACGCACTGTCTGCTACAGCTACGTTCACAGCTATAACACCACCAACACACACACACTCACCACCCACACACACACACTGTCTGCTACAGCTACGTTCACAGCTACAACACCACCAACAAACACACACTCACCACCACACACACAACACTGTCTGCTACAGCTACATTTACAGCTATACACCACACACACACACACTGTCTGCTACAGCTACGTTCACAGCTATAACACCACCAACAAACACACACTCACCACCACACACACACACTGTCTGCTACAGCTACGTTCACAGCTATAACACCACCAACAAACACACACTCACCACCACACACACACACTGTCTGCTACAGCTACGTTCACAGCTATAACACCACCAACAAACACACACTCACCACCACACACACACACTGTCTGCTACAGCTACGTTCACAGCTATAACACCACCAACAAACACACACTTACCACCACACACACATGGTCTGTTGGAAGTTATGCTGCAGCAGGAACAAAGCCACCGGCAACGCTAGCAGCTAGCAGCTGCTAATGTGGCACAAACACACACACTGTTTATCAGACAATCGCTGTTGTTAATCAGCTAAACTAAACTAAATGTGGAGGAGACTTTTACTGGGAAAGTGGCTGAATGTAGACTACACACAGCACCATAGCTGCTACAGTAACTCTCCTGACGGTGAACCGGAGACAGTGAACCAGCACCGTGGCTGCTACAGTAACTCTCCTGACGGTGAACCAGAGACAGTGAACGCAGCACCGTGGCTGCTACAGTAACTCTCCTGATGGTGAACTGGAGACAGTAAACGCAGCACCGTGGCTGCTACAGTAACTCTCCTGACGGTGAACTGGAGACAGTGAACGCAGCACCGTGGCTGCTACAGTAACTCTCCTGACGGTGAACTGGAGACAGTGAACGCAGCACCGTGGCTGCTACAGTAACTCTCCTGACGGTGAACTGGAGACAGTGAACGCAGCACCGTGGCTGCTACAGTAACTCTCCTGGCATCAGTCCACATTTCTTCTGTTATTTCTATATGCATTTCCTTCTCCCACCTTTGTTTTATATACTCATCTGAATATTTATTCATTGATAAAATGGCAAAATACTTCTCGCTCACAATACCCTTGTTACTCCCTGAACTGCAGGCGTCAAATATTTTGATAGTATTGAGAGTTCCTTAGGATTTGAGCCGTTTATCTCTTTCCAGAAATAGCTGCGGAGCTGGAGGTATCTATAGAAGTCTGCTTTATTTAACCCATATGAATGGCATAGATTTGGGAAACCGTTCAGTTCCCAGTTCCTGACAATTTTGCATAAAGCTGTAATTCTGTACTGAGACCATTGTCTGTATCTGGAGTCTTGGGATGCCGGTGTAAAATGTGGGTCATATGCTGGCCAACTGAGTAACTTTGATTCCCTTTCAGTCTGAAATCTCTCAAAGACCTCCCTCCAAGACATAGACCGATGGATTATATTCACCAGAAGTGTAAAACCTTACATGTCCCTTATTATTTAAAAAGAAAATACCACTAATTTGTGAGGGAAATGTCTTTATTCTTTGATTTTTTTTTTTGGTTTCGGGAAAAAACTAATCAATAATTCCTGACAATGATCCTGATATATTTGACTTCAGGATATCTCTGACTACAGACGTGCTGAAAATCAAACATTTTTACTGGATTCATTTAGGTATTTTCCAAGGTAAAAGTCTCCAAAAGTGTATAATTCAACTTTTAAGTATATAAAAATATACAAAAATACATAGATATTATACAGTATATACTATAAAATTTCATATCTTTTTTTCTATATAATTCACTTAAAACTGTTAAGTTCATTTTGCTCACAAGTTCTTAAAATGAGAAAATACTCAAATACAAAAAACGTTTTTACCATGTGGTTCTTTCACATAGACTATTTATTGAATGACCAGAAAACAAGCTGTATTGCGATTTACTGTATATCCTTATCAAGATATGAAATGACCTCTATCGGGATAGGAGGTTTTGGTCGTATCGCTCAGCTTCAGTTTGCCGTCAGGTCATTTTGGGAGAAGACCTGGTTCGGACAGTTTGACCAGGCGGCGCTAATGACTACAGGAATAAAACACCTAGAAATAATAGGCATCGATTGATACTAATGGGAAATATAACATCTCACTACGTGACGTCCAGAACAGTCGAAGCTAATTCAGACTCTAAATACTTGATTTATCTATTCTGTGGCTGCAGACGACTCGACGGTGTTTTGATAATTGATTGATTATCTCCAGTCTGAGGACGACAGATGTTAAAGCGCTGTGAGGGGTGGAGACAAATGACGACGAACTTAATTTCATCACCATAATCTATATCTGCCATGTTGGTTTGCAGTCCTCTCTGCAGTATTGATTAGGCTATTGAATTTAGATATAAGGCCATTTTTCACTGTGGAGTTGTATTAGCTTCAGCGTTGCTCCAGATTTATGAACTAGACCTAAAAGTTTGAAATTGGTGTGAAACAGACCAACTATTTTGGAGGAGGGCCATATTTTATCCCTCAGGCTGCTGCTTGCCAACCGTATAGTTTATCAATCAATATGAATTAAGTAATGAAAAATAATATCTAGTAATGAATGAGTATGCTCCATTTCTCGACTCTTTGTCAGCCCAAATAATAATTTTATATTATTACGGTGAACTGGAGACAGTGAACGCAGCACCGTGGCTGCTACAGTAACTCTCTCGAAGGTGAACTGGAGACAGTGAACGCAGCACCGTGGCTGTTACAGTAACTCTCCTGACGGTGAACTGGAGACAGTGAATGCAGCACCGTGGCTGCTACAGTAACTCTCTCGAAGGTGAACTGGAGACAGTGAACGCAGCATGGTGGCTGCTGCAGTAACTCTCTCGAAGGTGAACTGGAGACAGTGAAGGCAGCACCGTGGCTGCTGCAGTAACTCTCTCGAAGGTGAACTGGAGACAGTGAATGCAGCACCGTGGCTGCTACAGTAACTCTCCTGATGCTGAACTGGAGACAGTGAATACAGCACCATGGCTGCTACAGTAACTCTCCTGATGCTGAACTGGAGACAGTGAATGCAGCACCATGGCTGCTACAGTAACTCTCCTGATGCTGAACTGGAGACAGTGAATACAGCACCATGGCTGCTACAGTAACTCTCCTGATGCTGAACTGGAGACAGTGAATACAGCACCATGGCTGCTACAGTAACTCTCCTGATGCTGAACTGGAGACAGTGAATACAGCACCATGGCTGCTACAGTAACTCTCCTGATGCTGAACTGGAGACAGTGAATACAGCACCATGGCTGCTACAGTAACTCTCCTGATGCTGAACTGGAGACAGTGAATACAGCACCATGGCTGCTACAGTAACTCTCCTGATGCTGAACTGGAGACAGTGAATACAGCACCATGGCTGCTACAGTAACTCTCCTGATGCTGAACTGGAGACAGTGAACAAAGTATCGGGCCTTTCCAAGCCTCCCTTGGGCCCGTCATGGCACATCGTCACAGAGGAAATGTGCCCAGCGAAGGCCGGCCAGCTCACCGATTAACAAGTGTAAAATGTGTTTGATTCATTGTGAAACTGGCAGGACAAATTAGATGGCCACCACAATGTAGGTAATTAAAGGTGAACACTGATTGTTGTAGAAAACTGATAATGAAGTGTAGTTAGTCCTGTTTCTCTGCGGGTTGTAATCTGTCCTGTTGGAAACTCTAAGGTGGAGGTCATCTAATCGGTGATGAGGAGTCTGTTGGGGTTCTGCTCCATCTGTTGTCCTGTTGTAGAAGCTTCTTGGTGAGGCTGTACACTTCCTCATCCTCCACTCTGCTGTCCTCCAACATGTCCGCTGTCACATAGTGTTTCTTTAAATCAGCCCTCGGCTGCTGTGGATCACTTCTGGCTCTGCGGTGACGGCTGTGATGCGTCCTGTTGATTGGCCCTCTCAGCAGCATCACACGGCGTTCCTCGCGGCAGAGCCGTCTCCACTAAGTGAATATCTCGCGCCGTTTGGTACTCCCTGTTGCTACTCTTCAATGTTCATGATGAAAAACGTGTATTCTGAGTGTCTCCGTGTATTTTCTGCCTTTTCAGCATGGAGGGCTTCTGAAAACACATTTAGAGGATCATGGGAAAGTCTCCATGGTAACCAGACTGTTACCCTTTAATGTAGAGCGACCCTCCACACCTGTTCAATGACAATATGGTTATTTTACAGAAACAGTCACAGAAATCTAATAATCGTGTTTTTAGTTTTTAGTCTTGTGTATTCGTGGTCAGGGAGGAACCTCATGTTGTCACTGGACTGGATGATGCACTACATGGCCTAATGTTTGACACCCAAACATCACAGTGGTTATTCCCAAACCAAGGGCTGCTGTAATGGCCTCTGCTCTTCAGACTGGCTTCAGGGATTTGCTCCCATTCAGCCACATGAGAATCAGTGATGTTGGGCGATCGGGTGTTCACTGTGAACTGGAGACAGTGAACGCAGCACCGTGGCTGCTACAGTAACTCTAATGGACGGTGAACTGGAGACAGTGAACGCAGCACCGTGGCTGCTACAGTAACTCTAAGGGACGGTGAACTGGAGACAGTGAACGCAGCACCGTGGCTGCTACAGTAACTCTAATGGACGGTGAACTGGAGACAGTGAACGCAGCACCGTGGCTGCTACAGTAACTCTAATGGACGTTGAACTGGAGACAGTGAACGCAGCACTGTGGCTGCTACAGTAACTCTAATGGACGTTGAACTGGAGACAGTGAACGCAGCACCGTGGCTGCTACAGTAACTCTAATGGACGGTGAACTGGAGACTGTGAACGCAGCACCGTGGCTGCTACAGTAACTCTAATGGACGTTGAACTGGAGACAGTGAACGCAGCACTGTGGCTGCTACAGTAACTCTAATGGACGGTGAACTGGAGACTGTGAACGCAGCACCGTGGCTGCTACAGTAACTCTAATGGACGGTGAACTGGAGACAGTGAACGCAGCACCGTGGCTGCTACAGTAACTCTAATGGACGGTGAACTGGAGACAGTGAACCCGTTTGGCAGACATTTTCATGTTTCTGTCGTCAACATCATTAGCAGTTGACCACACCATTGCACAATATCGACCCCATCTAACAATGCACCAACATTAATTATGAATTATTATTAATATTTAGTCATACTGTTTACTGCTGCTGCTGCCAGGACGGAGCGTCGAGCTCTGGTTCCCTGTCTTGTGTTGGCTGCATCTCTTCAGTGTAACTGAGCGGGTCTGTTGAGGTGAAACAGGGAAACCTGAGCAGAGATGTTCCTGCTGCCGTCAGCTCCGTCCTCTCTTCTTTCAGCTCCCCTTATTTCACCCACCACAAGAGTCCGGAGAGCTCAGAAAGTAGCCTGGTTTCAGAGGCGTGATGATGGCAGCCGATATCTGAAGCAGCCATCTCTCTGACTGTGCTCGTTTCAAATAAATATCATCATCCGGCACGCACTGTGTTTTTCTTCCTGAGAGACCCCCGAGGACGTCTCTTCTCCTGAGCTGTTTGATGTGCTCTGAGAACAGAAACCCTGCAGCACTCTGGATGTTTGAGTTGTGGTAGCTGCCAGTCGGCTGCTTCTGGCAGCGCTGGGACTCGTTCACCAAATCCCTCATGGACCTCCATCAACAGGCCATCAGCTCAGAAGCTGTATATGACCTTTTAAGACATGTCGAGGGATCACAGAGCACACCTACATTTCTGTTTACGCTTTCCCTCCTGTACTTTAAAAAACAGAAAAATCTTTTCTGATGTGTTTTGAATCAGTGGAGATGGAGTAAAGGATGTTTACTGAATTAATTAGCAGACTGAAACCCCACAGAAATAACAGAGATAACCAGTTTCAAATGCTGCACTCATCCGTGAGTAGAGGACAGTTTCCTTGATGCACCAATCCAACCTTTTCATTATCAACTCCCATATTATCTGCCAATATCTTCTGACGTACCAGTGGTCCAAGGAAGGAAAACCGGTGAACCGGGGACAGGGTCATGGTCGACCGAGGCTCACTGATGCCCATGGGAAGTGAAGGTCCGATAGAAGAGCTACTGTAGCTCAAACTGCTGGAGAAGTGAATGCTGGTTCTGATAGAAAGGTGTCAGAACACACAGTGGATCACAGTTTGTTGCGTATGGGGGAGTATCCGCAGTCCACATTATATGGACCAGGAAGGGGGTTGGTGACGACAACACCAGATTTTTGCCCAGGAAACCTCTGTTCATGTCCGGTGTGAAACCAGAAGTCAGTGTTGATTTATTTGTCACATAACTTTTATAGTTATTTTAGCCTAAACCATGATCTTTTCCTAAACCTAACCAACTGGATTTGTTGCCTAAACCTAACCAAGTTGTTTCCTGTGAAGATGGATTCAGAAAACTACTTATTGTAAGAACTCTGCCGGTGGATTAGTCGTCTCATGGCTAATATCTGATCCTCTTAACTGGGTCAGTAATGACGCCAGTACCAATCTAAAACCAGTCTGAACTTTTAATACCAGATTTCACAACAGTCATTTTATCCTGTGCGTTGTCAAAAGTTGATCAAGGTTAAATGTTTGTGTAGGGCGATTCTGTGGTTTTTACTGACGGACTTAAACTTTCATCAATGATATTTAGTGCAGCTCAAAGTCCAATAAAACATCCAAACCGAATAAAATAGACAAATAACAACAATAATCAGATGAAACTGTCTCACTGGAGTTTTTCTGCTCATTACCGCCAATCTGGAACACAGGAAGTAACACCTGAACGCCGGCTGACTGTCAGCAGGCAGGAAGACCTGCTAGATTGAAACACATTTGACTGTGATATAAATAGAGGAATATTTTTATTTCTGTGGATCTGAGGTTCTAGTGTCGCCCAGAGTCGTGTTAAAGCCCTGAGCTGAGTTCAGTTACTGTTGGGTGTGTTTCTCCTTCATGCTGAGCCTCAATCCAGCTCTAAAGTCGTCACGCCGTTCGTCCCGAGTTTGTCGTCGGCCCAGAAGCGAATCCCGGCGAACGCCAGGCACCGTCTCGCTCTCCTTAAGATCTCCTTCGCATATCTTTAAGTGGTTGGGCTCGCGGAGGATGAGCGCTGCTTGTTTGAGGCTCGCTGAAAAAGACCCACAGAGAAGCAGAGCTCTTTGCCTGCAGAGTCTCAGGGACTGAAATATTCCCGTTGGCGCTGTGGTAGCATTCAACCAGCTCCCCCAGCTGAAGGACAGATCGTACACTCAAGTCTCACAAGCTTAAAGAATGCATTTCAAGGTTAGACTGATGTATTGTCAAATGTGGCCTTTTATTCTGAATCAGATTGTCTGCTACCAAAACTCCACAAACGTAACTACACCAAGACACAATAAAAAGGCAATGAATGGTCATCTGTTCATATTTTTTAATTATTTACAGATTTAAAGAGGGAAAAGTGTCACAGCCTCCCTTAAAGTGACAGTGTGGGTGTTTCTCTGTGGGGTTGTATGAGGTACGTATCCAAAGTCAGTGTATCACCTGCAGTAGATGGCGGCTGGCGTGCCCCTAGTTTAGAGAAACATTGAGTACCAGCACAGGAGCAAAGTAATACAGTGATGTGGACGGGGTGTACGCTATATTCGGTATATTTTCACCTCTTTATGTTGCTGTCAGACAGCTCCATCCTTCTCCTTTCTGACAGGGAGCTGAACTGAAAGTGAAAATTATCTGTATAGTATAGAAACATTTCACTTTCTTCAGTTTGTTGTCAGAAAATATTTTTTTTACTTTTACTTGTATTTTACTTTTAGGTGAGCCTTTCTTTTAGGTGGGTAAAATACATTTTTTTTTCTGCATGTTTCTCCAAGCTGGGGGCGCACCGACCGCCGTCTACTGTAGATAACACACTGGCATATGGATAAATACCTCATACATTTTCATCATCGATTAATCTGTTAGTTTTTTCGATTAACCATTCACCAGTTTGTTTTTTTAAATATCAAAAAATGGTGATAAATGTGGATCCCAAAAGCCGAGGATGACGTCCTCAAATGTCTTGTTTGGTCCACAACTGAAGTATATTCAGTTTACTGTCATAGAAATGGAACGAAACCACAAAATACTCACATTATTTTTTTTAAAATTACTCAAACTGATTATCCATATATTAATGATTAACAATTTATCAATAAATCGTTGCAGCTATAGACACAGTTCTTTAATAACCAAGTTAAAGTTTGTCAAGAGTTTGATTATGTGCTTATTTTTTTAAAAAAATGTCGATATATTGTGATTTTTTTAAAGTGTTTTAAGTACATTTTTTTTTGGAAATTCAATCCAGAAAGTGTTAATAAGCTGTAAAATAAATATATGGGAAAGTTTAATTTAGTCCAGTGAGCTGAATACCTCATAAATTAGCTAAACTTGAGACAACAAGCAGATCTGCTCATGTTGTCCACGGTGGTCTGATCTATACCCAGAGATATGTAAATGATTGATACCTCAGCATAAACAGTATTACCTTTTAGTCTAAAAATGACAGTTATTAGTCATCCAGCTTCTTAAACGTGAACATTTCTGGTTTCTTTACTTGTCTATGACAGTACACTGAATGTCTTTTAGTTCAGGGCAAAACAAGACATTTGAGGACGTCATCTTGGGCTTTGGGAAACACTGATCCACATATTTCAGACATTTTATGGACCAAACAACTAATCAGTTCATTGAGAAAATAATCAGATTAATCGACAATGAAAATAATGATCATGTGCTGTTTCAAAGATCTGTCTCAGGCCTCTTGAGTCACACCAGTGTGGAGACAGTGGAAAGGCTGTATAGAAAGTCCACTCTGAGGTTGGTTGTGTAGGTCAGGTGGAGGTGATGCGTGGTGGTGGAGCAGGTGAAAGGACCAGGTGATGTGTTTTCCCGTCTCTTGTTTTACTTTGGTGCTGTGCAGTGGTACGTGAGCTGTGAGTGCGATGAGGTGGAGTGCAGGAAGAATGCTGTGCATCCAGAGCTGCACTAATGAAAGCCATTAGTCGACCGTGCTGCTTCAGAGTCAGACAAAGACTCTCCTGCTGCTTCACCTGAGCTCAGCGGACTCCAGCAGTTGCATCATGACCCACTAAAGCTGCCAGAGTTTGAGCTTTTATCTCTTCAGCTGAAGACGTGAAAGCTCAACTCTCTTTGTCTCTGTTCATGGTGGTTTCAGGTCCTGACACCGAGGGAGGGTTTGCTCAGTGCTCACGCTGTGTTTATGGGCTGTCCTGGCTCACTTGGCTGACTGCATCCGCACAAAGCTAAATCAGAAAATGCTCTTTAAATATGTGCATCCACACGTATGTTTTTAGGTCATTTTGGCTAAGACCTTCAGCTGCAGTTTGCTTTGGTTCAGGGGGATTACTGCAAAATGCTTGTAGGCTATATTTGTTATACTAACACAGAACTAATATTGTATCGTAATGATTAAAAATATCACTCTTGTGTCTTCGTATTTAGCCATGATGATGTGTTCAGTGTCTCCAGTTCACTGTCAGGAGAGATACTGTAGCAGCCACAGTGCTGCGTTCACTGTCTCCAGTTCACTGTCAGGAGAGTTACTGTAGCAACCACGGTGCTGCGTTCACTGTCTCCAGTTCACTGTCAGGAGAGTTACTGTAGCAGCCACGGTGCTGCGTTCACTGTCTCCAGTTCACCGTCAGGAGAGTTACTGTAGCAGCCACGGTGCTGCATTCACTGTCTCCAGTTCACCGTCAGGAGAGTTACTGTAGCAGCCACGGTGCTGCGTTCACTGTCTCCAGTTCACCGTCAGGAGAGTTACTGTAGCAGCCACGGTGCTGCATTTACTGTCTCCAGTTCGCTGTCAGGAGAGATACTGTAGCAGCCACGGTGCTGCGTTCACTGTCTCCAGTTCGCTGTCAGGAGAGATACTGTAGCAGCCACGGTGCTGCGTTCACTGTCTCCAGTTCACTGTCAGGAGAGTTACTGTAGCAGCCACGGTGCTGCGTTCACTGTCTCCAGTTCACTGTCAGGAGAGTTACTGTAGCAGCTACGGTGCTGCGTTCACTGTCTCCAGTTCACCGTCAGGAGAGTTACTGTAGCAGCCATGGTGCTGCGTTCACTGTCTCCAGTTCACCGTCAGGAGAGTTACTGTAGCAGCCACGGTGCTGCGTTCACTGTCTCCAGTTCACCGTCAGGAGAGTTACTGTAGCAGCCACGGTGCTGCGTTCACTGTCTCCAGTTCACCGTCCGGGTGTGTGTGCAGCCACAATGCTGTGTGTGGTGTTGCGGACATACAGCCACTTTCCAAGCGTAGCTGCTAACTGCTAATGTGTGTGGGTGGCTGGTGAGTGTGTGTTTGTTGGTGGTGTAACTTTAGCTGTGAACGTAGCTGTTCCAGACAGTGTGTGTGTGTGGTGGTGAGTGTGTGTTTGTTGGTGGTGTTATAGCTGTGAACGTAGCTGTAGCAGACAGTGTGTGTGTGTGTGGTGGTGAGTGTGTGTTTGTTGGTGGTGTTATAGCTGTGAACGTAGCTGTAGCAGACAGTGTGTGTACAGTTTATTTGTCGGTGAATAAATGCTACAAGGCTACAAGCTACAACTCCTCAGCTGAAGTCCAGAGACAACTTCCTGTATCTGAGCCGGCTCTCTCTTAAGGTGGACCAGCTTTCCTCCTTAAAGTGACGAGCTGCTCCTCTGAGTTTTTCTCAGCTTTTTAATTAATAATATTTCTTTTAACCAATAGCGTTAATCACTCCTATGTACACTGTTCTTTTACGTCCTATAAACCATTTGTTAGACCGTTTGTTTAGTGTTCATGGTCAGACTGGAGACGTAACCACCTCCTTATTTAGGTGTAGTGAAATGAGTATCGATACATATCGATAATTCCTCATTTCACCTTCACCGATCAGCCGTTCCTCGTCCATTGCAGCCCTTTCAAAGTGAGTGACAGGAATGAATAGAAGCTGGGCATCTGACAAAAGTTCAACTCAAAATGGCGTCACATTGCTCAGCATTGCTCGCAGCACAATCCATTAGGACGCAGTGTAATATGTACACACAGGATCCTAATACACTAGACCTCTGTGGATCTCAGTCCTTACTGTAGACCTAAACAATAGACATTATGCTTCCCAAGGTCAAGAACGATCCTCCATGTTCAACGTAAAATGGTGTATTACAGCCGACGTCTGGGAAGGAGTGGGCCAGACGGCGAGTGATCAGAGTCGGGCCGGCCCCTCTTCGTGGATTAGTTTTGTTTAGTCCACTAAGATTCCTTTAGTCATTTTTTTTTCTTCTTTCATGCTGAATGACTTATTTCCAAGAAACTTGTGAGCACATCTCTGGTAAACACAAGACTAAAAGTGGTGCGTTTGTGTGATTCTTTGTGGAGAAACTCAGTTTCACAGATCTGCTGATTATATAGAATAATCAACTCTGCATGTCTTTGGTCGAGGACAGCTCTAGATCAGCGTATTAGAGCTAACGGAAAGTTAGTTCCTGCACAGAAAAGCCCTGTTTTCCTCAGCATTTTCAGATTCATCCACTCTGGAGACTCAAGTTCAGGGATGCACCGATTTATTTGAGCCAACATTGGTATCGGCCCATTTTTGACCCATTTGACCGCAGTCGACCTGTCGACATTCCCAGATGGTTGATGTTTCTGGTTGGCTAAATGTTGTGTTGTTAGCTGCTGATTTAATGACCTTTAATTTATGTTTCACAAAATGTTTTTGTTGAGATATGCAAGTACTGAAAAATGAAATTCCTCTCATTGAGTAGGTAGTTGTATTCAGGCTAAAGGGGCTTTTGAAGCAGTTATGTTTCATGTGGCAGGTTATTTTAAAGCTTGTTTCATAAATTTGTACAATTTAATTTGTGCTCATTCAATATATGAATGAAGATAGTTCAGTTATTTTTTATAACTTCTTTGGCACCAAAGGGGGTAAATAACAACAAAACATCGGTATCGGACCGTAACTTTGCAATCATCCCTTCTGGGCATGAAAAAATTATGGCTTAGTCAACAGAAGGCCAAATGGAGAGAAAAAGATGTTGTTGTTTTTTTTAGTGTGGATGTGAAATGGCATTTCAACTTCCTTAATATGAGATTCCTGTGGAAACAGGCTGTTGGAGTGAGAGAAGTTTGTAAACTGGAAACCATCTGCTGCCAGTTTGTCAAGATGGTGACGCTCTGCAAGCTGTATGGAGGCACGCTGGAGTTTGAATGCATAATCCAGTTAATTCCTTGGATCTCTGCAAAATCAGCCGGGAAGATAAAAGGCTGATTGATTTCATTAGAGGGACTGAAGGGTGGGAAGGTTCAAAAGTCGGCCTTGGATTTGTTGATTGGACCGTATGTTAAGGTCTGCTAGTGCAGGGTCACCATTAAACCGCCTGATTGTGTTTTTACAGTTTGTACTAAGTCTGGTGGTTTCCTGTCTCTGCTTGTCAAAGTAAAGGCTGAATGAAACAATCATTATAAAAGAAAATGAGTAGCTTTAATGCTTATTGCTGGATGAATGATCAAAGTTGTTGAATGACGTAAAAACCCATCTTTGGTTCAGATTTTTTTTGGATGCTGCATTTTATTGTTATAATAGAGGATGGCGCTGTTGGTGAATGAAGGAACTTTTTGCCTCCAGAATATCAGTGATTCAGTAGAAAGGACCATTTTGGTTTTAGCTTGACCACTGTGGATTGTGTTTATCTAAACAGGGTTTGTAAGGGTTATATAAGCACAGCGAGCGATCACAACCCAAAAGAGAATGTGTAAAACCTTCTCCATCAAAAGAAAACTGGGGATTTGAAGGCTTTTTTTTCTCAACACATGAAGCAAAGGGAAGCTGCTGTATTATTTATTTTGATGCCAAACCCTGGCAGAAACTATGTTCAGTATCAAACCTCTGGTTGCATACAGGACAGCTCCTTGTGTTGGGAGGATTAAAGTTTTAAAGAGCAGAATCCTGTCCTGGGTACTGGTACGAGATGCATTTATCAACTGAAAACGAGGGCCGGGTGTTTTTTTATAAAAGAAGGGAAAGAAGGCGGGGTTTCCACCGTAGCAGCCGCGGTGCTGCGTTCACTGTCTCCAGTTCAACGTCAGGAGAGTTACCGTAGCAGCCACGGTGCTGTGTGTAGTATTGTGGACATTCAGCTACTTTCCCAGTAGAAGTCTCCACCACATTTAGTTTAATTTAGCAGGTTGTCAGCTGTGTGTCTGCCCGGATTAACCGTAGCTATTGTCTGACAGTGTGTGTGTTTGTGCTATGCTAGCAGCTGCTAGCGTTGCCGGTGGCTTTGTGCCCGCTGTAGCGTAACTTCAGCTAGTTTCCGACAGACCGTGTCTGTGGTGGTGGTGAGTGTGGGTTTGTCGGTGGCGTTGTAGCTGTGAACGTCTGCTACAGCTACGTTCACAGCTACAGCGTGGTGTGTTGAAGTAGAGCGTGGTGTATTTGACAGAGTTGGCAGTTCAGCGTGCCGAGATGCCACCACAACGTTGGAAAGTATGGCTTTACTTCACGCCTGCGGTGTCTGATGAGAATAAATGCAGTGGTGGCTGCATTTTACACAGGTGAATGCTTCCATCCCCTTGGATATCAAATGAAGTAAACAAAACGGGAAGTTTTCCATTGTTATTGGTATCACTAAGTACTAAGCAACTGGTGTCGTTATTTTTTTAAATGATACCTTTGCGAGCATCCATCCATCCATCCATATTTCAGGATGTAAAGGCAGAAGCAGCCAGTATAACCACAGTGACAGAGCTGGTTCTGGTCGGTCTCTGTTCCTGCCTCTGTGAACTCCAAACTTTAAGTGGATTTAAAAGTGCAGTTTACAGCTTTATGTGATACCTGAGGTGTTGAAGCAGCAGGTCTGGGGTACGGTGAGGTGAAAAGCCTGTGATAAGTCTCTCTTCCAGGCTGTGGAGTGTTTGAGGTGAATGGATGTAGAGAATTGGCCTCGGCCCACGCAGCCTGCCTGGCCTGATGCCCAATACTACGCTGCTGGATATTATAATTAGCTTCTTACAGTGGGACTTTATGCAGAGTTCACACAGGGCTCCCGGGAAAGTCTGGGAAAGAAATTTCATTCTGTGCACGTCATCAAAAATATGTGTAACTGCACTAAAAAAAGGTGGGAATCCTGTGTAAGAGGGATTAAACCAAAACCAAGGAGAGGAAAGATAAATCTTAAAACCTAAAAACATCAACAGCAGTAAACAAATAGCGGTGATACGTAAGGTAGCTCTTTGATAGGGTGCTATTTGATTTTCTGACTTAGAATGTAATGGTTTATATTTATACTTCTTCTATAACGTTGAAGGGATGTTAGAAGGGAAAGTTTAATCTTATATTAGTCGACAAGTGAGAAAACTGAGTACAGTTTAATCTATAACATTGTCTGAAAAAATGTAAGAGCCATTTCAAATAGTGTATCACATTTTTCAATTACCAAATCATATTTTAAATGCCACTGAAATCAATATATTCTTTGTGAATTCTGAAATCATGTTATGCATGAGTTTATTCTGCTATATTGAACCTTGAGAAAACACTTATGGAGCTTCATCAGAATCCATCAGTTTGAATTCAAATATCTGTGCTGTTAATGCTGCATTCAAGCGTCTCCAAACCACGTCTTTGTTTTCAGTTGCATTGCACAGCTTTAAAGCTCAAAAAACCCTAATAAAATGTCAAACTATTTGCAGCAAGTAGTCAGTGAGAGCGTCCTCTAAAAAGACTGTAATGGGGGCAGTTATTTATTCCCCTAAATATAAATTCCTCCAGCATCGTAGAGACATGGCCGCCGATGGGAGGAAGCAGAAGGTCTGAAATGGAAACGGACTTGAGCTCTGAGCGCTCAGCCGTGCACGGCCACATGATATCTCCATTACCTGGCTGACACACACACACACACACACACACACACACACACACACACACACACACACACACACACACACACACACACACACACACACACACCACCAGCTGCTCATACACACCGTAGGCGACTCGCTCTACTCCCTTCTGATTGGTTGCAGGCAGTTCAAGGAGCTGAAATTGCATCCAGGAGGTGATGGGCAGCGACAGTGAACGCAGCACCGTGGCTGCTACAGTAACTCTGCTGATGGTGAACTGGAGACAGTGAACGCAGCACCGTGGCTGCTACAGTAACTCTGCTGATGGTGAACTTGAGACAGTGAACGCAGCACCGTGGCTGCTACAGTAACTCTGCTGATGGTGAACTGGAGACAGTGAACGCAGCACCGTGGCTGCTACAGTAACTCTGCTGATGGTGCACTGGAGACAGTGAACGCAGCACCGTGGCTGCTACAGTAACTCTGCTGATGGTGCACTGGAGACAGTGAACGCAGCACCGTGGCTGCTACAGTAACTCTGCTGATGGTGAACTGGAGACAGTGAACGCAGCATCGCGGCTGCTACAGTAACTCTCCTGATGGTGAACTGGAGACAGTGAACGCAGCACTGTGGCTGCTACATTAACTCTCCTGGTAGTGAACTGGAGACAGTGAACGCAGCACCGTGGCTGCTACAGTAACTCTCCTGGTAGTGAACTGGAGACAGTGAACGCAGCACCGTGGCTGCTACAGTAACTCTGCTGATGGTGAACTGGAGACAGTGAACGCAGCATCGCGGCTGCTACAGTAACTCTGCTGATGGTGAACTGGAGACGGTGAACGCAGCACTGTGGCTGCTACAGTAACTCTGCTGATGGTGAACTGGAGACAGTGAACGCAGCTCCATGGCTGCTACAGTAACTCTCTGATGGTGAACTGGAGACAGTGAACGCAGCTCCATGGCTGCTACAGTAACTCTGCTGATGGTGAACTGGAGACAGTGAACGCAGCTCCATGGCTGCTACAGTAACTCTCCTGGTAGTGAACTTGAGACAGTGAACGCAGCACCGTGGCTGCTACAGTAACTCTGCTGATGGTGACCTGTTGACTCAGTTGTCTGTTGTGCTCATATACTGCAGCTGGAGCACCGCTGCATGCAAGACACAAATCCTGTTGGTTAATGGTTAATAATCGGTTAACGGTTAAGAACACTTCAAAATTAGCATCCTTACCTTTGACCCCTATTGTGGCCTTTAAAGGTGAATCTTAGCACATTACGAGCAGCTGAGAGCTGACGACATGTTGGAAATCTGGACCATAAAGCTTGTCTCTCTGGACATGTATGGACTTCTGGTTGCTGTTGTCTTTTTAGAGTTTTATTATGAATTGCAAATCAATATTTGGGTGTCAGTGTGCTAAAGACTTGATTAATGATTTCCTCTGAAGTTTCCTGGAAGGAACGGCCACTAATTATAGGTAAAAGAGAGATAGTGATTCAGTTGGTATTCTCCCAGTGAAGTCATTCTGATTGATTGCTAAACTGGTGTAACCTAATGCTTCAGTCAATACACAGCAGACCTGCTGAACGTGCAGTAAAGGATGGAAACACTTTGGGTTTCACACATTGCAGGAAAAGCAGAACTAGGCTAAAGCTACATGCTAACTCTGTCACAGACAGGAAACATTATCGTATGGCGGTAATGTTTCCTGTCCGTTGAATCAACAACTGCTTAGTAAAACTATCTAAACTCTGTAATAACAGTCTCAAAGTTTTGCTCTCAGGATAAACTTATTTTACAGTATGATTTGTCCAGTACATGTGGTAGACTCACCCTTTCCTTTTGTTTGTGTTATACGTACGTGTCGTAGTAATATGGCAGATAAATGAACTATTTTTGCCAATTTTAGCTCATTTACTACAGATCATGCATACTGAACATCACGGCTGAACGTTCTTCAAACTAGGCTGAATATTTTCCTCTACTGTTCCTGGCAGCTAGTGGTTTTTGGTGGATTACACATCACAAACAAGTTTCAAAAGTCTACAAACTGCCTTTGATACTCGGGGCTCGACATGCCACGGGCATATGCACAGTAGTGCATGTAAAATTTGAGCTGTGCACTTTCATATAATACAAAATAAATACGTGACTGTGCTGCCAAATATCACGCACTGACACTTACCACATGCTTTCACGCCACTCGTCCAGTTTCTGTCGTACTGAAACACTAATTTCTACTTGGTCGAACAGGCTGAGAGACATCACTGATGCACTGTGTTAAACCTAGTTACGCCAGCCACTAGCTGGCTTTTGATACACCTCTATTTGTGCCATTACCGGTACTCAGAGGGGGCAAAATGTACCAAGAAAGACTTGCATTTCATCAGTAAATTATGACACATCATGTGTACAGTATATTAAATAAGTCTTGAATGAAATGAAAGAAGGTGAAAGTCCTAATATGATGAAACCATTTCCACATCAGGTTTGCTGAAGCACAATGGCTTTCAGCACAAAATGTTCCTATGACCGTATACAGTTAGGAGTAGTTTCACTCCACATTATTGTGCAGGGAAGGTCACCTCAAGTGATATTGTAACACACTGAAAAGGTCCTCATTTATAACTCAGAAATTAAATGAATACATCTTTTCTTTCAGATGTCTGCTAAAATTTGACTGAAGGTATTTTACTGTACAGTTTTTGAGAAAATTAAAAGGAAAGGGAGCAACATATGACAATTTCCTCATATTTGAACTGACATGAAAGAAAATGTCGCAGCAGTTCATGTTGGATTTCTTTCAGTCGTATCTGGCCGTGACAGCGATGCCGAGAAAGATAGACAAATACACCAAACGGTGCAGTAGTTGTTTGAATCCATGCATGAACACAGAACAGAAAAAAAACTACTGTATGTTAATACCTGCATACCAGAAATGACTAGAAAACCAACATACTTAGGATGGAAAGGTAAATGTACCAACAGTTAAATGCACAACTGCATAACGTGCATCTGAAAATGGTCAAAAAACATGCAGAATGTCCAGGATGTGTCGTTAAAGAGGATCGCTTAGTTTTGTCCTTTAAAACTGGGAAGACTTTTTTACTGATTGACAAAAACCTTCTTATTGTCAACAGACATCAACAGTGAAAAGGATCATTTCATACTGACACACACTAGTAAACAGAAAAACATCCGCATGCAAGAAATGTAAAGTTAATTTGCTGCATATAAAACTTCCCAGGGCCGAGCCAAATCTGCTTTCCAAACGGTATAAGGATAATAAAGAGGATAGTACGGTGAGCAATAAAAATGCAAGGCAAGCTCCTTTCTGTGGACTAGAATAATGAAACAGGTCTGAAGGAGGCAGCAGCTCTCTCAGCTCTCTGTTCTTTCTCATAATTTCCTGACAGAAATCCTCCTTTGAGTCTTTGTCGATACAAAGGCAGTTTTATCTGGGAGATGCTGTGACTGGCGGCTCCATTTCTACTTTATGACAATATCCTGACATTCACAGTTTTATTCAATTTTCTTCTGTTTCTGCACAGAAACTTTTCAGATAGTTTTGAAAAGTTTTGTTGTTCATTCACTGGCTGATTGGTTAGTTTACCGTCAGACTTAATGTGACAGCGACTATGTTTATATGCACAAAATATTCAGTTTTTTGTCTTAATGCTGAAGAAGATAAGCTGTTTATGTGGCTAATGAAAATGAATGATCCACTAATATTCCCTTTGACAAGCAGCAGAACAGTTGGCCGTGTGAACGCAGCCTCCGTCTGTCATTCCTTCAAGCATCTTCTAGCTTGTTTGAGGGCGAGAAGAGGGGTCGCTGACGAATAAACGTCGGTGAGACTGTACGAGGACAGTTTCTAGTCACCAGCTGATTGATCTGATTTATTGATCTCAGCATGTCCTTTTGACCTTTTAAGTACTGCAATATATGCATCTCCAGTCTATAGATTATTATATCTACGTGTCTCTTTTTTTGGATGATAATATCATATATCATCTTTTTCTCCAACCCTACGTGGACATTTCAGTCACTATTTCTACTGATTAAGTTGTTCAGGGAAGATTGTTTAAAATAACTGGAGGAAGTCTTATTAGTAACTTTAAAGATGGAAGAAACATTTCACGTGGGGGATGAGAGGAATAAATCCTGTACAATTTCAATTTAACATTAACGTTATCATTCATAAGGAGTCTTGTGTTTGTGTCCACCCGATGAATTTATGTCCAATATTCTCTCCGTTAGCTCGGTTTTTGGTCTCCACCAACTCTACCGGATGCTTCACTGTGTTAACCAGCTAGTTAACTGTGTCTGTCTGTGGTCTAGTTTGCTGTGCATGTCGTGCACAGTGGGTTCGTAAAGCTTGTAAAGAGGCTGATGAGAGCTGTGAGAGTGAACCAAAACAGTCAAGCTGTGGGCGGTAAAAACGAAACACACAACTAGGTGAAAGATGCTGAAAAGAGGAAAACTGCAGAGATGGTGATGATTCTCACTGGGTGGGTTTGTCTCTTCAAACGACACCTTTCACGTTACATACATGTAAAGTCATTTGACCCACTGCTGGCATACAAACGTTAATTAGTGCAGCTTTAAATCCTCAGATTTCAGTGATTGGTAGAAAAAAAAGCTCTTTCTTGTAGCTCGACAACTGTGGATTGTGTGTTTATCCAGACAGGGTTTGAAAGGGTTAGATAAGCACAGCGGGCGATCACAACCAAGAGGAGGATGTGTAAAACCTTCCCCATCACACTTTAAAAAAAAGACAAACAAAACTGAGAGCTTAAAGGTTTTATTTCACAACACTAACAACACATGACGTGCAGGGAAGCTGCTGTATTAGATATAATATATAATAATATTTTAAAAGCAGTCAGCATCCAGCAGGGCTGAGTGTCAGACGGTGCTCGATGCCTTTAAGGTATCAGACAAAGGTCTGAGTAGTATTGACTATTGAAACCTGCAATCGATCTCTTTTGCACCCAGATCTAGAAAAACATGACATACATATTTGTATGGTTTTGCTTGCAGCCAATAACTGCAAGTGTTCTTTGATTTAATGCAACATGTGATTGGTCCACTACCACAGCTGCTTCTGTGTTTGTATATTCATCGTTCCTCCCATCTATCTGCAACCGCTTATCCCGTTAGGGGTCGCGGGGGGCTGGAGACAATCCCTGGCAAGCTGGCAAAGGGGCGTAGGTGGGGTACACCCTGGACCGGTCGCCAGTCCATCACAGGGCACATAGAGACTGACTTTAGAGTCAGTTAACCTGCATGGAGAGAAACCGGCGAACCTGGAGAAGACCCATGCTAACACGGGAAGAACATGCGAACTTAAGAGCCCCAAGCCGGATCCTAACCTAGCTGATCAGTCATTAGTAAGTTTATGTTCTGAGAGCAGCATCCAGTTCTGGATCCATACTAGCAGGGTTTATTTTGCCCTGAGCAATTTTCACATCATTGGAATAAATATGCAGATTTTTTAAAAATGTATTTCATAAAGTCGACTCTGTGTACAAGGACCTGTACAGCTGTGTCAGTCCATCTCTGACACCAGAAGATGACGTCTTCATCCCTAATCCGGCCTACAAGCCTCAGATTGGCTTGGTCGTTTGTTGTGAAACAGCTGTCATTTAACACGACAGCAAACCGACTGATTCTGGATCCTGAGCTGAAGCCACCAGGTTTCACGTCTTATTTCCTAACTGACGATCTATTTCTGGATCAACAGCAAACTGCATCCTGTCATTGTGACACACGTCTGATGCACAGAAACAACTACAATACAAAATGATAGTGCTCAGTTTGAGACACATACACACACACACACACACACACACACACACACACTGCTGCTTTAGTAGCAGACAGGGATGAGAGTGTTGTGCTTACTTGGGTGTTTCCAGGCCCACAGTGCACCACTGATCCATTAATGCATTAATGAAGGCCTAATCCTCTGCTGAAAAAAATAACACCAGAGCTACTGTTTCATAACAAAGCAGCTGTGTTTCCTGAGCCCTGTGTGTGGGCGTCACCCAGCTGGGCTTTATAAACTGGCTTCAGGGCCCGCCCAACCTTTACCTCTGCTGCAGCTTCCTCCAGAGAGCCCGACTGCAGGTGAGCATGCGGATATCTGCTGTTATCCAATGAGAGGAGAGGTCTGGCGTGGCCTAGCAACACGCTGCTAGTCGCCAGCCAAAAGCTTTATGTTCAGATTTGGCAGTTTGTCTGTTCCTCTTACAGCACAGAGGGTTTTGTTCACTCTAAACCAGGAACGCTTAAATTTATTCAGTTATAGTTGCCCCACTGACACATTTTGCATCAAAAATTGTATCCCTGTACTCAGTGACATCTCCACTGAAGATTAACATCCAAAAAACTCATTTAAAATCATATGAAAAGACACAGTATCATCACAATCATAACATTTTTCATCTGTATCAAAGTTGTCCAGGTTAAATCTGTGGTTACAATGCAAACAGAAACTGCTGGTAGAGAAAGTCAACATGCTTTAAAGGTTTTCTATACAATCTTCAGAGTATTAATAATATCAGCGTGTAAAGACACGGAGGACAGAAACATAATTAGAGGTTCTCTGTGCTTTGCTGACATTGCCGGCCGGCCACATGCGCCACTCTGCACTGCTCCCATACGGCGGTCACAGCTCATCACGCCGTCCCTCGAGCCTTGTTTCCACTGTTAGCACTGTTAGCTGTGAGCTGCAATGACTGATGGGAACTGTAGTACCACAACTCAAAACTTACTCATCCCAGTTTGCTGAGGAAAAGAAGTGTGCCTTTCTAATCTTGAATGCAAATAAGAATCGTTTGAGCCTTTTTAATGAACATTACTAAGGCTGAATGCCTACATGGTTTTCATATCCTTGGACCGCTCTCCTCTTTCCACTCATACTGCTGTGTGTTGAAAAACTGTCAACACAGGAAACAAGCTAACAGTGTGTAATTGCAGGAAACGTCTCCAACTTTTCCATGAACATGTCTAGCCTTAAAGATAATGGCAGAAGCTTGTTAAAGGAGGAATTGTAAACTGACAAAAACAGGCTGCTTTTCAAAGCGTTAACAGCTGATCAGCTGTGTTTTAAATTCAGTTTGTTAGCTTGTTAGAGTCGGCGTCAGGACTCTGCCTTGCAGCTTCGCTTCACCTGCTTCAGCCTTGATGGCGCCTGATGTTCGGAGCCACCGGTCTCCGATTATCACGACCCAGGTCTGATCTGGCCTCTTAAAACAAACGTATAGAAAATGTGCAGATCCGAATCCGAGATGTAGGTTAACAAAAACAACAAAAACTTTGTGATATTTCACACATTATTTTCACTTACCTCAACCACACAGGTTTTTATTCTCCTATCACACACTCTAGCTGCTCTAAGTAAATGTTATTTAATTCAACACTTGTTTTTCTGTTATCTGGATGGCCTTCTCCTAAATGCTGTGTGACAAGCTAATAATATAAGATTATGTACCCATTGTCAAGCCGATTAGGCTGTTGTCAGGCTATTAAATAAGCCTCATAGATGTGGATCAGTAGGGACCTGCTACACCCATTAGTAGGTTTTATCGTCTATTAACATGGTAGATCACTGTAAAAAGGTATAAAAGAAGATGTCAGCAACCTCTAGAAAACGTAGTAATTATGACAGGAGCTGAAGTGAAAGAAAACAAAACACAGGATTCCTAGGAGACCAGAGTTTACATGTGAAACCACCAACATGTAGTTGTCTTTGTTTTTAGTTAATTTACCCAAAACACAATTTTCCCCAAACATAACCCTTTTTTTTTTGCCTAAACCAAAAGAAGTTGTAGGTTTATTGCCTAAACTATTGCAAATTTCCCCACCGTGGGACTATTAAAGGAATATCTTATCTAGCTTATCTTAAAACTAAAGAAGTTGTAGTTTTGTTACCTAAACCTGAAGAAGTTGTAGTTTTGTTACCTAATCCTAAAGAAGCTGTAGTGTTGTTGTATGAAGCTGAAGAAGTTGTAGTTTTGTTTCCTAATCCTAAAGAAGTTGTAGTTTTGTTGTATGAACCTGAAGAAGTCGTAATTTTGTTACCTAAACCTGAAGAAGTTGTAGTTTTGTTGCATGAACCTGAAGAAGTTGTAGTTTTGTTACATAAACCTGAAGAAGTTGTAGTTTTGTTGCATGAACCTGAAGAAGTTGTAGTTTTGTTGCATGAACCTACAGTAGTTGTAGTTTTGTTGCATGAACCTACAGTAGTTGTAGTTTTGTTACATAAACCTGAAGAAGTTGTAGTTTTGTTGCCTAAACCTGAAGAAGTTGTAGTTTTGTTGCATGAACCTACAGTAGTTGTAGTTTTGTTGCATGAACCTACAGTAGTTGTAGTTTTGTTACATAAACCTGAAGAAGTTGTAGTTTTGTTGCCTAAACCTGAAGAAGTTGTAGTTTTGTTGCATGAACCTACAGTAGTTGTAGTTTTGTTGCATGAACCTACAGTAGTTGTAGTTTTGTTACATAAACCTGAAGAAGTTGTAGTTTTGTTGCATGAACCTGAAGAAGTTGTAGTTTTGTTGCATGAACCTACAGTAGTTGTAGTTTTGTTGCATGAACCTACAGTAGTTGTAGTTTTGTTACATAAACCTGAAGAAGTTGTAGTTTTGTTGCCTAAACCTGAAGAAGTTGTAGTTTTGTTACATAAACCTGAAGAAGTTGTAGTTTTGTTGCATGAACCCTACAGTAGTTGTAGTCTTTGTTGCATGAACCTACAGTAGTTGTAGTTTTGTTGCATGAACCTACAGTAGTTGTAGTTTTGTTACATAAACCTGAAGAAGTTGTAGTTTTGTTGCCTAAACCTGAAGAAGTTGTAGTTTTGTTACATAAACCTGAAGAAGTTGTAGTTTTGTTGCATGAACCTACAGTAGTTGTAGTTTTGTTACATAAACCTGAAGAAGTTGTAGTTTTGTTGCCTAAACCTGAAGAAGTTGTAGTTTTGTTGCATGAGCCTACAGTAGTTGTAGTTTCATTCAGTTTTACATGCTAGAACGTGTTGCTATTAAGTTTCAGTGTCTCTTTAGCAGTAGGCGTAGCAGGCCCCTACTGACCCACATCTATGGTAGCGACTGATGACGCCTGTTTAATGGCCTGATAACAGTCGAATCAGGTACATTGTTGGACGTCGCTGAAAAACAGAATTGAATCTAGATTAAATTGCCTGTTGTGGTCTAGAAGGTATTTGCGGCTCAGATTTGAACCAGGCGTCGTCTCCCCGGCTGCTGCTGAGGATCAGGCTGTAAAACGAGAGCCTGCTGAGAGATTACTACAGTATTTTTAAAGGTAAACATAAGCAGCAGCCTTCCGGTGTGTGCTCATGGTGCTGAGTGTTGTTTCCTCGGCAGCCCGCCTCCTGCCAGCTGTGGCTCACTTATATAACGTTTGTAGTCGGTTTTATTGGCTCTGCAGCAGAGTCGGACATCTCTGGCGCTGCGAGGAGATCACAGAGACTCTGTGCAGACGATGAAATATGTTCTCTGCCATGAAGAGTCGTAATGTTCAGGGTTACAGTAGCTGCACTGAAATGCATTATGAGCTGCCCACTGTAGCGCTGCTGTGAGCACCCACACATTTGGCCTTGTGTGTTCGCCAAAGCTGCAGAGAACGGGCCTGTCGCCGAGGTCAGCGGGTCAGGACTCACATTGTTCTCGAAATTAAGTGCACAAGAAGTGGTTCTTCTGTTCCTGACCTCCCTTCACATCCTCCACTTGTGTTGAGCATTAAAAAAATCTCAACTAAACCGAACTGTCAGTGTACTCCAGGCAGAGCTAAAAGTGGTGTGTGCTCAAGGCAAAATGTCTGGGTTGTGGTTAAAAAAGCAAACAATAAGAAGGCCAAGTGGCCACGTGTGAACCCAGGAAGCACAGTGCCGGTCTGTCAAAGCTCCAGCAGCAGCCTCATGCACCGTCCCAGTTTACTGGTTCTGCAACTGGTCACCACTAATACGATGCAGGGCGCTTAATTAGAGTTTCCTTTCACAGACATAAACACAAGGTTTTTCTAAGCATAGAAGACGTAAAATCCTCCAACACAAACCTATAATTTAGGGTTACGTGAGTAGACATAACTAGTTTTGAAATACTCAGATTTTCCCATATAATAGTAGTATTAGTATTGTGTGAACCCCAGTGTGTTTCCATCCACGCCGACCCTCTGCTGTTCTGGTCTTCCTCGTTGCTGCCGGCTGCAGTTTGTTTTAGTTTTTGATGGACACACAACAGATATGACATCACCGTATACAGACTACAACAACAGTGCTAACTTATCTTCTGCATAGACTTCAATGAAGCACATATATTGATTCTGGCATTAAAAAATCTATTTCAAGATCAGAAAACAATCGCGATACATAGGTGAATTGATCTCCCCCCCCCCCCCCACTTCTAATAAATTTTTCACAAATCTCCCTTTAAGGTACAAATGTGATAATTTGCGATTGCAGATTTATAATCTGTCCGTTGCCCCGATTGATTAGCTGGATGAAATGAGTTAATCTCAAGTGATATTTGAATAAACGATCAGATTTAAACTGACACATGAAACAAGGATGCAAAGCGCAGTAAAGCATCCTCAACAAAAACCTCATACTAGAGTATATTAGTAGTACAACCTCATACTCTACTAGTACAACCTCATACTATAGTAGCACAACCTTATACTGTACTAGTAGTACAACCTCATACTGTACTAGTACAACCTCATACTATAGTAGCACAACCTCATACTGTACTAGTACAACCTCATACTATAGTAGCACAACCTCATACTGTACTAGTAGCACAACCTCATACTCTACTAGTACAACCTCATACTATAGTAGCACAACCTCATACTGTACTAGTAGCACAACCTCATACTATACTACTAGGACAACCTCATACTGTACTAGTAGTACAACCTCATACTATACTACTAGGACAACCTCATACTATACTAGTAGTACAACCTCATACTATACTAGTAGCACAACCTCATACTATACTACTAGGACAACCTCATACTGTACTAGTAGCACAACCTCATACTATACTACTAGGACAACCTCATACTATACTAGTAGTACAACCTCATACTATACTAGTAGCACAACCTCATACTGTACTAGTAGCACAACCTCATACTGTACTAGTAGTAAAACCTCATACTATACTAGTAGTACAGCCTCATACTATACTAGTAGTACAGCCTCATACTGTACTAGTAGTACAACCTCATACTATACTAGTAGTACAGCCTCATACTGTACTAGTAGTAAAACCTCATACTATACTAGTAGTACAACCTCATACTGTACTAGTAGTAAAACCTCATACTATACTAGTAGTACAGCCTCATACTGTACTAGTAGTACAGCCTCATACTGTACTAGTAGTACAACCTCATACTGTACTAGTAGTAAAACCTCATACTATACTAGTAGTACAGCCTCATACTGTACTAGTAGTACAGCCTCATACTATACTAGTAGTACAGCCTCATACTATACTAGTAGTACAGCCTCATACTATACTAGTAGTACAACCTCATACTATACTAGTAGCACAACCTCATACTGTACTAGTAGCACAACCTCATACTGTACTAGTAGTAAAACCTCATACTATACTAGTAGTACAGCCTCATACTATACTAGTAGTACAGCCTCATACTGTACTAGTAGTACAACCTCATACTGTACTAGTAGTACAACCTCATACTATACTAGTAGTACAGCCTCATACTGTACTAGTAGTAAAACCTCATACTATACTAGTAGTACAACCTCATACTGTACTAGTAGTAAAACCTCATACTATACTAGTAGTACAGCCTCATACTGTACTAGTAGTACAGCCTCATACTGTACTAGTAGTACAACCTCATACTGTACTAGTAGTAAAACCTCATACTATACTAGTAGTACAGCCTCATACTGTACTAGTAGTAAAACCTCATACTATACTAGTAGTACAACCTCATACTGTACTAGTAGTAAAACCTCATACTATACTAGTAGTACAGCCTCATACTGTACTAGTAGTAAAACCTCATACTATACTAGTAGTACAACCTCATACTGTACTAGTAGTAAAACCTCATACTATACTAGTAGTACAGCCTCATACTGTACTAGTAGTAAAACCTCATACTATACTAGTAGTACAGCCTCATACTGTACTAGTAGTAAAACCTCATACTATACTAGTAGTACAACCTCATACTGTACTAGTAGTAAAACCTCATACTATACTAGTAGTACAGCCTCATACTGTACTAGTAGTACAGCCTCATACTGTACTAGTAGTACAACCTCATACTGTACTAGTAGTAAAACCTCATACTATACTAGTAGTACAGCCTCATACTGTACTAGTAGTACAGCCTCATACTATACTAGCAATATACTATACTCTAGAAGAGAGGCGAGGAGAGGGAGAGAGGAGGAGAGAGAGGAGGTCTCTGATGGGCAGAGATTCCTGCTGAGACATGTTGTGCATTAATGTTTAATATTTGTATTTGTATTATTTCACTGTGAGCTGTTGGAATAAATAGTTTAAGGGTTGGTGGCGTTAAACCTGTAAAAATAAATATTGTAATAGTTTTTTCGTCCAGTGCTTTAAGAGCTGGTTTAAAGGCTAAATCCTGGTCTAGCTAAATACATCACTTTAACCACTTCATACTGCCTACTACTGAGGAACACAGTACAGTATGTACTATGTACTGAATGTTGAGTTTGTCAGTATGTAGTACACGGTTTCAGATACAGCCTTTTAGCTCAGTCTTGTCAATATTCAAGTACTTCCTGCAGGGGAAGTGAGGAGGAGGAGCAGTTAACCTGATGTCAGACAGAAGGCTGGAGGTTGAAACACGACTGGCAGACGTTGTAAGAGATTGCCAGTATTGCAGGAGCAACAGAGAGTCTACTAAAGTATGAATGATGCTTTCAGACCAACAAAAAAAACACTCTTTTTGAGTTATGCATCAAACAAACAGCTCAACATGGTTTCTTTTGATTGTGAGCAAGGCGCTGGAGTTATTAGCTCCACTCCCAGTGTGTAGCGGCTCAGAGGTCAGACTGTAGTCCTGCTAAAAATGCATCCACTCATGTTGCTGTAATGCACCCTGGACGAAAACACCCACCTAATGGCTGCTGCCACGCCATCCCATCCTCAGGTATCCTCCCGCTGTAATGCCTCTCCTGTCCCCCCGCCTCCATTTTGAGGAAAGGTAGATGAACTATTATTCTGGCGCTGCCTTTATTTAGGTCGTTTTCACTGCGGGGAACTTTTATGAGCAGGCTTTTATGTTCACACAAGACTTCAAATAATGCCCTGTGCAATCCTGCGAGCTTGCACCAGACGGGATGGGAAGTTAAAAAAAAAAAAAAACACTGTTCTCTCTTACAAAGCTTTTGTGACTAACATTTGATCTGACAACAAAAGGTGCTGCAGACTCTCATAATAATCCAAATGCTGGGGATCTCACATTTTCCTACACTTTGGAGTTTTGCTCCCAAATGATGAATCCAAACTACTAAAAAAACAAATGAAAACCCTAATAAATTGGTGGGATTGTGTCAAATCAAAACGTGTAAACAGGACATCAGGTGAGTGGAGATCCTCTCTGACAGATAATGCAGAATGACCTTCAGGTAATGACAGCTTCTCCTATAATGGACGCACATTTTTGTAAATCACCCAATTTATTAGCGGTATGACGCAGCCTGGCTCTGACACATTAAGGCTCGACAGGATGACGTGTAGAAATGCGAACAGTGGCCTTTATGACTGTTAGCAGCAGAGAACATATTTCACCGTGTGCAGTAAATTAGATTCAGGTTGTCACATTTCTGTCGAGCCAGAATATTCTAGATGGAGTTCAGTGTGGACGAGCTATAATCTATAATATATTAGTCTGAACTAAAACATTTCTGTAACCCTCTCATTAGGTTCACTCTACCCACATATATTACACTATTACTTTACATTCATTTGGCAGCTTATTATTGTAGTTTTTTCTTTTCACCCCTCAGTCAGAACCAAGGTTCATGTTTTTGTCATATTCTATTAGGGCTGTCAGTTAGTCAGTTAGTTTAAAATATTGAATCAAAATGAATGCATTAATGCATGATTGTCCAGAGTTAATCACAATCGCAAATTAATCACACATTTTTTTGTGTTCTCAATGTACCTTAAAGGCAGATTTGTCAAGTATTTAATACTCTTATCAGCATGGGAGTGGACAAATATGCTGCTTTATGCAAATGTATGAATTTGTAACTGGAAACAACACAAAACAATTATAAATATTGTCCAGAAACCCTCACAGGCACTGCATTTATCATAAAAAATATGCTCAAATCATAACATGGAGAACTCGAGGCCAGCAGAACCCACCACACACATCTGTCCAGATTTGAAAAGACTGGTCCATGATCTGGTTTTCCTGACACAAATGTGTAAGTGAAGCCTGACCAGATGGATTTTTGTCTGATGTGTGATCCGGTGGGGCTGCATGGCGGTGTAGTGGTTCGTACTGTCACCTCACAGTAAGAGGGTCGCGGGTTTGAATCTGGCTTGGGGTCCCCCCCACGGTCTGATTGATGACTCTAAATGCCTGTAGGTGCGATGGACTGCCGACCTGGCCAGGATGAACCCTGCCTTCGGCTCAGATGGATCCTGGGATTCCCGCATGATTCTGAGCCCTCCTCGACCCAGGGCCCGGGACAGCTGACCCAGTATCCCCCCGCTGTCCTCGGCTCTGGGCAACACTGTCAATATTTCAAACAACAGCCAGTGCATGTGAACCTTTATCAAGTCAGGATCTGTTAGTACTCCATGCACAACAAAGCACTACATTTGTAACCCGCCGCTAAACTGCAGTGAACCATATTTTGCTCTCGTGGCTTAATTGTTGCAAACATTTGTCTTTGACTGCAGTTTAATGATGTTAATTGGTGTTTGGTGAAATAAAGTGCAACGCTCTGATAGGGTTTGCGTTCTCACTCGTCCTTTTCATTTATTGTCTCGTAACGTGGGCGTCGTGAAGCCCTTTGAGACTGTAGCTGTGATAAAGGGCTATGCAAATAAACTTGACTCAGAGGGAGTAGATGCATTTAAAGCAGCCAGTGTTTATACCGTTCACTGTTTTAGCTTTTATTTATGCAAATCATGTCAGTATGACTGTTAGAGTTGTGTAGAAGTCTATATTTATTTACAGAGGAACAAAAACATCTTTGCTTACATGTACTTTCTCTCTCTGGACTGTTTTTTTAAATCAGCATTGTCTTTTTGTGGCACGCTGAGCTCGCCATCTGCCGCTACTGCAGCACCGTCAACGTCCTTAAAAAGTCATTGCTGTATTCTTAATTATCTTCGTTTAATCACCTCCTCTCTTCAGGGAGATGAAAGGTTATTAGAAAATGAGCCTGCATGGGGGATTTATTAAAAGTACAGCAGAATACTGTTTGCTAGTATAGGCAGTCATGGATGCTACTGTAGGCCCTGTTGTCCTTGTGCCATGTGCTTCAGCATTTACTGTTTTATTTTTTAATGGCTGAAGTGATTGCTTCCTGTCCTCGCTGTCTGTCACGTCTCGATTGTTTGCACACTGCAGCCGAGTATTTAGATTGTCTGATTGTGGATCCCAGCGCAGGTTCGCCCATGTGCATATCTCATCATAAGGATTTGATTGAAGGAAACAAGACAAAAACAGAAAGCTGGGGAGTCAAAGTCCAACAAGCTCAAAGCGTTTTTACACACCCAGATGTGTCAGAAAGCTCTGTTTATTCTGCTATTTGTTGCTGCACAGATGTTTCAGCTGTGTCACAGTAGAAAAGGAAGTCATTGTGTATTTGCTCCGCTGTGCTTAGGATTTGGTTGTAGACTAATCTCCTGGCTGATTTACATGTGGTATATGTCTTCAAATTGTAAAACTGGAAGTTTTAGTGAGGAAACGCTCCAAGCGCAGCGAGAAATCTGCAGCTCACTATGCTCCCTGTGTAGGCACACTGGTCCATGGTCAGTCTTTTGTTGGCATGCAGAAGGCGAGCGTGGTTTTAGACGGAGCATGAGGATTTGATGAACATTAATTAAAGTGAAAAAGGCTTCACAGAGGACAGGATTAGGACAGATTTTGCTTTGCATTTTATTCTCCTTATTTCCTGTTTTTGGTTGGAGCAGCTGAGCAGCCTCTACAGAATTTTGGGCAAAAGTGGTTTAAAGGTGAAATCTTTCATAACAGTATATGAGCATTTTTTAAAACGCGATACTACCACAGCAGTGGCTCTTTTTGGCATCTGCCACAACCCAGTTTATCTGCAAAGTTCTGCTAGCTATTTAGTATATCTGAATCTGTAAACAGACTTGTCATGTTGGCAAACACCCACTTCTAATGATATCAGCGATTCAGTGGGCATTTCGGTAGGGCTGTGCATTCGCAACATGCAGGTATGACACCGATGGTTGGTACCGATGGATTCTTTAGGTTTCCTAGTTTCATACGATGCCAGTATCTTCACTCTAGCTTTAAAACTGAGCAGTTACAACCTCTGAATACAATCATCGATACAGCGCTATTGCAAAACATTATATTGTGATACTTGTGTATTGATAATTTCATAATCATAATTTAGGCATGTCCTCAGTGATTCCTCCAGATTTAAATAAAAGTACCTCAGTAACGTTAGTTAGTAGTTCAGACTGAGAGGACCAGCCTGGGTAGTAACGTGTAAGAAATAACGTTAGAGACGATCAATTATGGATCGACAAATTAACTCATCGTCGTATTCAACTTAGCTCTGCAACGCTCTTCATTATCTTACATTCTTCATGTAAACGTACATATAAAAACACCAACTCATACGGTGAGTAATGTTACGTTCACAAATCAGCTGCTAAAACAAGTTCAGGTGCGACTCAGATATAACTAAGGCTACATAAATAAACGCTATTATCTCATTATAGCTGACTGTATGCCGTAGCAACAACGTGCATTATTCAGACATTTTCAAGGGTGTAACTGGAAAACCGGACATTCTTGTCATCACATAAACAGATCGTCTCTGAGAGGAGGGAACAGCTCTGCTCACCGTAGCAGCTCCAGACTGTGTCTGTTTTCTGCTGCCTGTCTGAAGCACAGTAATCCTCAGTGTTGATTGGCTATTGCTGCTGATGTGCAAACCAATCAGATAGAGCTGTTGGAGGGACATTGACTACACAGTGGAGAATACTGACAGAGAGTACTGAGGCTGATCAGAGCCAAAGTAGCGCATTTTTAAATTTATTCATAACATCCCCAAAGTATCGCGATACCGTTTTTCTCTCAACAATGCACGTTTTTATGTCGCGGCATGATATATCGTCACTCCCTTAGTAATTTACATACTTAACTAATGGCGTGTACATAAGTTACGTAGCAAACTCACTAATTTTAACCCAAACCACCATGTTTTCCTAAACCTAAACAAGTTGTTTTATTGCCTAAACTTAAAGTTGTCTTGTTTCAGTTCACAACGTTAATTTTCTCTCTCACTCGCCCATCTTAAGCATTACAGTATAAGTGATAGTAAACGACGCCCATTCAGTTGGCTGATGACATGTGTTCGGTCTTTCAGGTCTAGTTGCCAATATTAGTGCTGCGCTGCTAGCTGCTAGCCGTTGCCTCAGACATCTCCATGTTTAGAGTCCTTTTGTTGTTGTTGTTGTTGTTGTTGTTGTTGTTTTTTTCTACATCAGAGTACAGAAAGGACTGACTGCAAGTATTATTTGACTGGAGAAGTTTCAATACTCTGTGGGTTTTTCTGGTCGATACCTTAAAAGTACCGATTACAGCCTCAGTCTGCCTTCACATCACCTTCCTCTTCCTCCTCTGTCATTTGCTGTCAGTGAAGTCACATTTTCTCCTCAGAGATTAGAGCAGAGACGCAGCAGAAATGTGAAGAGTGAGGAGGTGGTGCATCATCAAACTGAATACTGTGGCACAAACACGCCACGTCTGGTTGTCGGCGTGAGAATCAGGCTCGTTAGCATTCATGTGTTGAGTTCCTGGCGTCTCGCACGTACCGGCGTCCTCCATTATTGAGCAGTTGTAAACGCTTTGAAGTTGTGCTGTTTTGGGAGTTTTTTTGTGGCAGAACAGGCTAGGAGCGGGAACATGGACATTTGAAAGGCGGAAATCTCAGCAGCTGCCTCAGTAATTGCGCTGCCGTATTGATCAACATCCTGTCTCTCTTCAAAGCGTTGTGTGTTTATTCCACTGGATGCTTAAAATGATTCAAGACTTGCAGTGAATGAAGGCAGAGCTGCATCAGGCTGCTCTGCTGTCACTGAAAACAGGGTCAAGGTGAATCTAATTGACGCTGAGCTCGACCCCGCCGATTCCCCCTTGGGATGTTGCACAGCAGCTTCGGCCCGCCCTCGCTCCTCCGTCGCCGCCGTCGCCGTCACACCGCTGGCTCAGCACCACATCTCATTAGCATCTGACCTCGTGGGTAAAAGCAAAGCTGCTTCATCTAATGCAGTTAATAGTGAGAATGTATTCTGCCTAATTTAATTAATGTGCTGGCGTGTGTCTGCGGCCAGATAACGTTCAAACAATTTCACAGCGGCATCACAATCAAAGTGGTTCGTTAAAAAAATAAATAAATAAATAAATAAAAGTATGTGGTGTTAAAGGCTGGTTTATTTTTAATCAGGATAAGTTTTCAAAATGTCCCATATTAAACACGAAGCATCTGCTCTGTAAAACCATGAAATCATCACAGAAGAACATAAGCTGAATGACTTACACTGTGATATATGACACATGGTAACTAGCATTTAAATAAATGGCCTGTACAGGACGGGTCAGATGATAGTTTGTGCTGTAAATGACAACAATAAACTGCTTAAACAGTTGAATATAATTGGGAAAATGTTTTGAACTGCCTTGAGAAACGGTTTGGTCCAAATACGCACAGATCAACCAGATTGAGTTTGTTGGGTGAACAAACTGAAAATGACAATGAAGCCGAGTTGACACAGCTGCTCAACCGATTCATACTTAAAGGAACAGTGTGTAGCATTTCAGGGGCAGAAACAGGATATAATATTCATACCAATTACAATTTTTATTTGGGATTAATCACATGATTGTCCATAGTTAATCACAATTAATTTGCAGTTGATTACACATTTTTATCTGTTCACAATTTTCCTTTAAGGGAGATTTGTCAACATAGAAATTAGCAAATATGCTGCTTTATGCAAATGTATGTATGTATGTATTATTGTAAATCACTTAACAACATAAAACAGTGACAGATATTGTCCAGAAACCCTGACAGGTTCTGACTTTAGTAAATATGGGCTGTTTAAAGACACATGGCTGTAATCCGACAGTAAACAGTAGACCCAGTATGAACCAGCAGGAACAGCTGATCGGACCAGGCTGCTCTGAGATTCCTTTATTTCTCTAACAGGACTTTTCTCTGGTTTTCTGTCGGGCTGAAACTTCAGCTCCCCGTCATTCAGACCTGTTAGAGGCCCACAAACCTCCGGTATGGGCTGCTGTCTGTCCATGTATCTCCATCAGCAGGAGACGGTGGAGAACAGAGTCAGTCAGAGTGTTGGTTTGTTCTGACGATGGCGTTTAGTTTAATCCACTGTGTTGACTTCAGACGTTCACCATGATGACAATAAACACACTGAACTAAGGTGGAGGGGACTAGAAATAACATGAACACCTTCAGTCAGCTGATGCTACAAGTTGGCCCAGCTAACTACATCTAACTAGCTAACTACACCTATATAGCTACTAACTACTAACTAACTACAGAGACAAACTGACAGATTAACAGATTTATCAGTTTGCTGCTCATAGTCAGATGAGCTGCTCCAGCAGCTTGGAGGATGACCTTTGACCTGCAGTATCTACTTTAGTCAGACGTCAGATTACCTTTTCAGCAACAACCGTCTTTTATTTTAACTTTGAGCGCAAATCATAAAAATGCCAATATAAGCTGGAGGAGGCTTTAAACATTTCGCTATGTCTGAATTTATTCGGTTTCCGTGTCTCATTTACGGATCAACTTTTCGATAAAGGCACCTCAAGCGAGTGTAAAAACTTTTTGTGCAACTGAGGAACTTTGTCATTTCCATACAGCTTTTCTGATGTGATACTTCAAAATGCGCATAAAATATGTGAATTGAAACGGGGCTTATGATCTCTTGCACAAAGCCACCTCCATAAACCAGGTTTTCCCAGTTTGGTGTAGAAGAACTTGACTGACCTGCACAGAGCCCTGAACCCATCCAACACCTGTGGCATGAACTGCAACACTGAACCCAGCAGCACCGTCCACCATTGTTGGACCTCATTAATGCTGTTGTGCCTTAATGGGAGCAAAGAGTTTAATGAAAAAATCTGCAGCTTCTCCCCGATGAAGCCTGTCTGAGCCAAAATGTCATGTTTCTGAGATCTGTTGAGTTTTTCATTTGATGTTTTAGGCACTGTAGTTTTGCAGATGTTTAGAGAATATATAAATGTATGTGATTACTTGATGTGAAATATGAAGCACAATGGTTGTAAATGTGACATTTGGGATTATCATTTTAGCGTTGTCTGATAATGCAGCCCTACATTTATGCATTTAGCTGATTCGGAGCAGCTTAGACTAAGCCTTAAATCGTGGATCATCCACATTATAAGCAACAAATACAGAGGTTAAAGCTGTGTCACCAAGGCATCAAATGTCTAAACGTGTGTCCTCTGATTCTGAATGGATAACAGAGAAATACAGAGTTTACTGAACGTGGGAGCTTTTCCTTTTTCTTTTTCTGCTGTCAGTGAGACTGTGACCGAGAGGCCGTTTGACTGCATGAAGAGGCCGAGTGACGGGACCCTGGTCCTCACTTAGACCCCTCCCACGACCCCGCCGCTGCCCGGACATGGTGAGTCTCCGATGGATGTGCTTTTGTGATGTTGTGCTCCTGGCTGTTGTTGTTATTTCGGCTGATCAGGCTTCACAAAATCACCTAACAAAATGTGTCATGATGAGTCCTGAGTGTTTAGTCCTGAGTACTCTGTCTGCACTCAGCATTTCCTCTGAGAGCTAACTCCCTCCCTTCTGAGAGGACAGACTCGGTAACGTTAGTCAGTAGTCCTGGTTCGGACTGAGAGGACAGACTCAGTAACGTTAGTTAGTAGTCCTGGTTCAGACTGAGAGGACAGACTCAGTAACGTTAGTTAGTAGTCCTGGTTCAGACTGAGAGGACAGACTCAGTAATGTTAGTTAGTAGTCCTGGTTCAGACTGAGAGGACAGACTCGGTAATGTTAGTTAGTAGTCCTGGTTCAGACTGAGAGGACAGACTCAGTAACGTTAGTTAGTAGTCCTGGTTCAGACTGAGAGGACAGACTCAGTACCGTTAGTTAGTAGTCCTGGTTCAGACTGAGAGGACAGACAGCCTGGTAAGTGACATGTAAGAAATGCGTTTGGTCATGGATCAACAAATGAAATTATTTACGATTGGCTGACGTTGTTCATGTAAACGTACATGTAAAAACACCAACTCATACGGACGAATAATGTCATGATGGCAAATCACATAAACTCGATTATCTTGTTAACTTCATCTCGCTGCAACAACGTGCATTATTCAGATATTTTCAGCTGTGTAACTGGGAAACTGGACATGCTTGTCTTCATATAAATTCATAGTGGTGGAAGATGGTGGTATTTTTGCAGCTTCAGCAGATTTCTTACAACTTTGCCAGAGAAGAGAACACAGCTCTGCTCACCGTAGCAGCTCCAGGCTGTGTCTGTGTTTTCTCAGTGTTGATTGGCTATTGATGACGTGTAAACCAATCAGATAGTGCTGTGGGAGGGACACTGAGCCAGCCAACACAGTGGAGACTGAGTGGAGAGCACTGACAGAGAGACGAGGCTGATCAGAGCCAAAGCGCCGCATTTTCAAATTCATTTCAACATAACATTTAACATCCCCAAAATATCGCAATACAGTTCTTTGTCTTGACGATGCACATTGTCTGGTTTTTATATGGTTAAGTATTGCAGCATGATAAATTGTCACACCTCTAATGTTGGTGCTGGTTAAAGCAGGTAATATTATTCCTATTATACCATCAGTAGAATTAGGTTCCTTTGGTGGCTGCATAGCTGCGTTTCTGACTCGTGTGGAACAAACATTTCCAGTAACTCCAGAGTATTGTAAGTCCAAAAATCAACATTTATTGAAAAAAGATAGATGCAATCATTTCCAAAATTTCTGTTTTTATCTAATGTAATATTCTGCTTCAATCCATATTTGCTGGCATTTAGTCTTTCAAAAGCCAGGTGCACCTGTGAGATGACACTCTGGTTTAATCTGTTAGGCCTGAAAAGCGCCGAGGATTGAGACTAAGTTCAACCACTCTGCTCCTTGCGCCTTACTTTGCGCCCAGATTATTCACTGTTGAACTAGCAAAAGTGGACTTTGACACACCCTCGATGCACTTTAGACCATGCATAGATTGTTTAAATAGGGCCCACAGAGTGTAAGGTCTAAAAAATTATCCCAACCCATCTTGATTTAAAAAGCAAAAACACATAACCTAAAAGTTGAGCTTCTGTGGGTCCATCAGCTGCAGCATGACCTCATTTCATCTCAGATTTGATGAAAATGTTTTGTGTGAAAATGTGATTTAACTATAATACTATCAACAACAAATGAGTTTTACTCGGGTGGTTAAATGTGTGATGAGTCTCTGTATTTGTCCCTTTAGCCAACAGATTCACCCAAAGTTCTGCATATACTGTGAATTTTGGACACTCAGATTCATTGTTGATGTAGATGCGTGGCAGGCGATCAGTGATGCCGTCGCGGCGCGCAAGTGTTCGCTAGTGCCTATTTTTTGGGCTGAGATAAAATAGTTCAACATGTGGAACGATGCAGCGTGTGTCATGTGAAGAGGAACAGCCAATCACAGCAGGATATATACTGTTTATATAGGATATATGGAGGAGAAGTTTATCATTTTAGTGCAGCACCAACTTGAACTTTATGATCTGTCCCACTATTTTACTGGCTTCACCCTTTCTGTAGATTCACGGTGCTGGAAATGCACCATTGTTTTGTGTTTAGTTTAGTCAGTGAGGCTTCCTGCTAAATTCATGAACTTAATCATCACTGTCATCACAGCACTCAGGTTTTGGTTGCTTAGTAATGGCAGTGCAACAGGAGCGTGACCTCCCAATCCCATTGAAGAAAAAGCACAGCTGCTGTTTTCAGATGCAACATGTGTACGGCTCCTAGCAAATGTATTCAGTATGTGTTTCCTCTCCTATTGTGTCTGAAAATCAACAAAGGTGAGAAGCAGAGAAGAGTTTTTGCCTCCAAGGTGCATGTAGAAAGGAAAACTCTGAAGAGGTCACACAT
This sequence comes from Pterois miles, assembly GCA_947000775.1. Classification (NCBI taxonomy): domain Eukaryota; kingdom Metazoa; phylum Chordata; class Actinopteri; order Perciformes; family Scorpaenidae; genus Pterois; species Pterois miles. Next base: position 1,127,073 of record CAMQGK010000399.1, read on the forward strand.
TTACGGTATAAAGAACAACATTATTTCAGCCTGTTGGCTTCATCAAGGTTGTCATTCAACACACTGTGTTACCGTGGTAATGTGTTTTACGATGACCCTGGTCTCACGATAAAGGTCTTTATGCTAAATGTGTTGCTGGAGTTTTGACCAAGGTTAGTCGGATAAGTCAGATGTTGTTTGTATAAAACTGGTGGCTGCGTATGTTAAAAATAAATCAATAAATACAGCAAAAAAAAAAAAAGCTGTCAAAAAGGAGCGTTTTTAATCTCTTTCACGACAAGTTAGCATGACATGGTTGGTACCAGTGGGTTTTCTTGTTTCAGATGGTGCCAGTGAACAGCTGATCTATTAATCATGAAAATAACTGACAGATCCATCGACAATGAAAGTACTCGTTAGCTGCAGCCCTAAAGAACACTGTTGTCTAAAATATTACCGTGCTGCAGCATTCAGCTTTCTCTTTACTGGATCTAAATCTTTGAAAAACAGACCCAAACTTAAAGGACACTTCCATGTGTCCATGTTGAGCTGGTTAAAATGAAAATCTCTGAAATATCGAGCAGCGTTTGGCCCTACAGCAAGACGTCAGATTTGTAAGAGGTTAATAAAAAATCAATCTGTACGGTAGCGTTCAACATAATATCAAGCTACTCATGTCCTCATCCAGATACCGTTGACTTTTAGAAAAAGCTGCATGTTTCTAGTTGTCCTCCTAATGTCCTCTAGAGATGTTAAAACAGTAAATTTAAGAAAATGCTGACAATCTAGTAGAAGCTGAGAGCTTTTAGAAGTGAGGTGATTATCACAGTCGTATTTGAAGCGATTAGTTTTTTATTGATGTTTTAACTTTTCTTGTGGGAATCAAGTCAAGTGACATCCTTATTATATCCTGATGTCTTATTCATAGGCACATACAGATGGAGATGAATATTTCTTAGACTATGTGAATAAATTAATTGTTACATAACGTAATATTGAAGTGTGTGTGTGTGTGTGTGTGTGTGTGTGTGTGTGTGTGTGTGTGTGTGTGTGTGTGTGTGTGTGTGTGTGTGTGTGTGTGTGTGTGTGTGTGTGTGTGTGTGTGTGTGTGTTGCCCTCACAGATGCTCAGCAGCCTTCACATATACTACAAACCGAGCTAGTGTGTGTCAGACGTGGAAAAGAAAATGTGAAAGGAATTATTTCTGGTGTGTGTGTCAGATTTAAGTAAATGGTATCCACCGACAAACCCTGCAATGCATTTAATTAAAGCAGTGAATGTCATTATCTTGTAATTGCGCTGCGAGCCTGAACTCCCGGCTGTCTTGTAGGTAACAAATAAAAGGAGCGAGCCTGACCCCGGGCCGGGATCCAGAATCGGCGCTGAGGCCGTGAAAGTCTTAATCTTTCATTTAAATCTCGTTAATGTTTGTGTGTACGGTGGCGTGTTCCGGTTGTTGACGCAGCCCACACTACACAGCCTCGAATGCCCCCCGGCAGTTCAGCGGGAGATTAGCTGGGTCGTGATGAATGACCCTCGCAACTCCAGCACAAGCCCCCGGGACTCGTGGCCATGAATTATTAAAGCACCATCATAAATAACTCACCGTAATGAGGGAGTGCTTACACGCTGCGGGCGGGGAGAGCGAGGGAGAGGGGGAAAAGGGGAAAAGAGACCATCGCAGTTGAAGAGGAAGGGATGATTGAGAGAGATAGCAGTTTGACCTTGGACTGAGAGCCTGGTTTGACGCTCTGCCGACGGGCCGACACACTCAGGCTTGTTTAAAAAAAAAAAAAAAAAAAAGAGCAGCGAGCTAATTTTACACATCAGCCTCTTTTTTTTTTTGTCCTGTCCCTTTGCAGAGATGGGCTCTACCCCTCTACGTACATGTCATAAATGTTAATGTTAAGTAACGGCAGCTGTATCTAGGCCACGCAGAGATTGGCAGCAGCGCAGGTCGCTTCAGGTGTTGCTGTCATCGAGCAGACGGCGTTGAGCCTCTCTGACACCTGAAACGAGCTGCTGCATTTGCACCAGAATGACTGAGGAAGGAAGTTGAGGGAAAACAACACCAGGCGATGAATTAAAAACAGTGTTTGAGTTGACAGAAACCTGCTTTTCTGGGATTTCGTCAACTGCAAGTTAACAGTCACCTGTCTGAAATTAGCCAGAGCCAGCGTTGCTTTGTTGAGTAACAACGACGACGAAGATGATAATCCTTCTTTTACCCATCAAACCAGTTTCCTGATGGTTCAGTATCGATGACCTTTAAAACAACCATGTGAGCTGCTTTATAGCAGATAAAAAGCAGCTGAATGTATGTGAGATACCTTTGAAATGTCGACATCAAGCATGTGGAAGAAACTGGCATTTACATTTCCTATATGGCCAAAAGTATGCGGACACCCGAAGGCATCATATTTTAGTCTCTGCAGCAGAGATTGGAGCAGTGAGGACTAGTGAGGTCCAGCACTGATGCTGGATGATCAGGGCTGGCAAAACTGACACTGTAGGGTTGACCATTTATGCCTTCACAAAATATTCACATAATATGATTTTAGAAAAATAATCAGCAGTAATGTAGTTATAATGAAAAATAACAGAACAGATAGATGAGTCTGGTTAGTTGACTTTATTGTAATTTAACCTTTAAAGGAAAAGACACTTATGCCTAATCACGATATTTTGATATCCAAAATCTAAGACTATATCCAGTCTCTCATCACGATATTTATATTGCAGTATATCGATATGTTGCCCAGCCTTTCTCTGTGTACAGAACAGTTAAATTCGTCCACACCAAACTGTGAATACTGTGTCTTTGTGGAGCCAGCTTTGTGCACCAGAGGTTTTGACATATTGAAACAGCAAAGAAAGTTTTAAAAGTTGTCATCTGTTAAATTCATCACCAATAGCTATAGCTCAAACAAGCACAGGTATTATACCGCTGCTACGTTGACTTATACGGCCTTATTTTGTTACGTTACCATACTTAAATACGCAAGTTACGTAAGTAGTTTTTTTGCCTCGACAGAGAACACATTCATGATTTGATTAGCGATAGATTGGAGCAGAAATGAGTCCTAAAACCTGTAAATGATAAATTAATAATAATCCAAAACCCAGTCTGGGGGTGTGGAGGCGCGACGTAAAGGCAAGGAGACACGAAGACACAGGAGTCTTCTGGACGACGTTTAACTTCTCACATGTCGGGTTTAGTTTTAAAGTTCACACACCTTAGTTTTCTACTGACTGTATGTTTCATGAGTTTGGCCCCAGAATCAAGAAATGTGATGACGGTTGTTGGGTTGTTTGCTTGTGTCACGAGGGAAACACCACTCTCGTTAAAATCTGATCCTAGAGAAGCAGATAAGTTGTGTTTTTAGGTGGTAAATCGGCAACTGAGAATGTTTTATTTCTGTCATTGATTATTTCTTATTCAGTCCAACATTGTTTGATATTATAGAGAAACACATCTGCTGTCAGAAGTGTGAGGCTCTTTAGGGATGTTGGTCAGCAGCTTTCCCACTGATGACACTGATGCTGATCAATGATACTGATGAGGCAGATCTCAAAGGTCACATGTTGTTAAGGACATGTTTCCTCTCTGTGTGTCCTTGAGCTTCTCTCTGAACCTCCACCTGCTCCCTCATATGAGCATCAGCTGAATGAAAACGTGTCTTAAATATAAATTATAACATCTCTCTCCCCCCTCCTGTGAAACCAGAGGTCGTTCAGATCGTTTGCGAACGACGACCGCCACGTCATGGCCAAGCACGCCAGCATCTACCCGACTCCGGAGGAGCTGGAGGCCGTCCAGACGTTGGTGTCCACCGTGGAGGGAGCCCTCAAGAAAGTCTCTGACTGGATGGATGGCCTCGGCAAATCCTCAGGGAAGACCTCCGCCACCAACGAGGCCGGCGACAACAAGGTGGAGGAAGACGCTGCTGAGCCAAAGTACGTCCTGCTGAATGTGCTCTTATCTTAGGCTGGTTTAAATGTTTCTACAGTGATGATTAAAATCATCGACCCAACAGATCACACAGTTCTGTGGTTATAAGATAAGATAAGATATTCCTTAATTAGTCCCACAGAGGGGAAATTTGCAGTTTACAGCAGCAAAGGGGATAGTGCAAAAACCAGGAGGCGTTAAAAAAAAAAAAAAAACAAGAGCAAGATACAACACAATTGTACAAGTGGAAAAATAACTATAGTACTCTGTAGTAGTAGTACTATACTGCTATAGTAGTATAGTACCAAGTGAAAGAGTTCAAGTCCCTCGGGGTCTTGGCGAGTTCGCGAGTGAGGGGACAGCGGAGCGTGAGATTGGCTGGAGAATCGGAGCAGCGGGGGAGGCGTTGCATCACTTTACCGCCATGTTGTGACGAAAACAACAGTATACACATGAAAACTGACAGTAACTGCACTATACTGTACACCGACTGTGTACTAGCAGTAGTACTCAGGTGTAAACCTCAACTCACACTGTGCAGTACTCTCAGATGAAACCTCATACAATACCTGTGCAATAGCTGTTTTTCCACTTGTGCAATTATGTTAATAGTCTGTTTAGTGTCAATACTGTTTATATTGTTCCTGTTTGTAATATTTCACCTGGTTTATATTCCTGTTTTATGTTCCCTTGTATTGAAGTTGTCATTTTATGTCTATCTACTTTTGTTTAACTTCTGTTTTTGCACTATCCCCCTTTGCTGCTGTACACTATAGGACTAATAAAGGAATATCTTATCTTATCTTATCTGTTTAAAGAGAGCTGAGCCGGAAGGCAAAGCTCTCGACCTACCGGTCAGTCTTCGTTCCTACTCTCACCTCTGGTCATGAGGGCTGGATCAGGACCCAAAGAACTAGATCTCGGGTACAAGCTGCCGAAATGTGTTTTCTGGTGTCTCCCTTAGAGATAGGGTGGGAAGATCAGCCATCTGTGAGGGACTCAGAGTAGAGCTGCTGCTCCTTTGGGTTGAAAGGAGCCAGTTGAGGTGGTTTGGGCCCCGGGGAAGACCCAGGACTAGGTGGAGAGATTATATCTTCACACTGGCCTGGGAACGCCTCGGGATCCCCCAGTCAGAGCTGGTTAATGTGGCCCAGGAAAGGGAAGTTTGGGGTCCCTGCTGGAGCTGCTGCCCTCGCGATCCGACCCTGATAAGAGGTTGCTGATGAGTTAGCGCTGTTCTCTTGGTACAGTCCTGGAATGCTAAGTAGGCGTGTTCTCAGAGCATAAGATGAAATGGCTTTATTGCCGTTTCCTCAGCTCAGTGGCAGATCTCTTCCCTCATAAAACTGTGTTCTGCTGTAAATCTTCATCGGGGAGGGAACGTGTGATGATTGGATGATTAAACAAGCTCAACAAACAGTCATAAATTCTCAACGTTTGGCCCGTTGCCTAAACGTCCACGCAGAGGTTCTGTGTTAATAAGGCGTCTCTGTGGAGATCCAGCAGGGAGCTGATCTGTACAAATAAAACACAACCAGGACAGAAAACCAGAGATATACTGTATTTATTTGTAGGTCGCGTCAGCAGTGTTCTCACACAGATCAAGGTCATTTCAATGTGTAAAGAATCAGCTCTCAAACCCTGAACAAGCAGACATTCAGTTGGTTGCAGTCTGCAACTTCACCACTAGATGGCGCTGAATCCTACACACTGGACCTTTACACATATCTTTAAACAATGTATAGTATGTGTTAGGAGGGAATCACTTCGTGAAGAAGAAATGATTATGAAAACCACTAACTCTGTCATTGTTCGCCTGACTTGGAACCTGAACTTTAATAGATGGAGTATTTGTACATTTTGAAATACAATCAGCTACAGAGGGGATGTTACAAGAACTGATTCTCTGGTACCAAGTCGATGCTAAAATTCAATAAACGTGACAGTACTTGTTTTTCTACAGTACCACAGGTATCATCCCATCAGGCTCCAGACTGACGGCATCCCAGGGATGATCGGAAATGTATTTGGGATAAACTCACTATCAGTGCGTCTAGGGGACGCACCAAGTTTTTTCCCTAACTGTGCTAAATTGTGAGCAATAAATCTGTGCTGAAATCAACAGGACGAGAGCTACTTAATGTTAGCTGTTCGCAGCAGGTAAGTAGCAGCTAATGTTAATGAGAAGTGCCATTGATTTACATTATGCATTCAGGCTATTCAGTATAAAAATATTAATCACATGGTTATCCATGGTTTGTGTGTCCCTATGAACCTGAGGGCTGTGTTGTCTGGAGCCTAGTGCTCCTGGTAGGGTCTCCCATGGCAAATTGGTCTCAGGTGAGGGGCCAGACAAAGAATGGTTCAAAATCCCCATGAATAACCGAGGAAGAGGAGGAGTGACCCGGCCCGGAGGAAGCCCGGGGCCCCCATCTGGAGCCAGGCCCAGATGGAGGGCCCGTGAGCGAGCGCCTAGTGGCCGGGCTTGCCACGGAGCCCGGCCGGGCTCAGCCCGAAAAAGCGACGTGGAGACCCCCTCCTCTCCATCCTGTGGGCCCACCACCCGCAGGAGGAACCGCTGGGGTCGGGTGCGCTGCCATATGGGTGGCAGTGAAAGCCAGGGACTGCGACGGACCAGACCTGGGCGGCAGAGGCTGGCTCTGGGGACGTGGAACGTCACCTCTCTGTGGGGGAAAGAGCCGGAGCTTGTGCGGGAGGTGGAGCGCTATCAGTTAGATCTGGTGGGGCTTACCTCTACGCACAGCCTCGGCTCTGGAACCGTTCTCCTGGATAGGGGTTGGACTCTATTCTTCTCTGGAGTTGCCCAGGGTGTGAGGCACCAAGCGGGTGTGGGGATACTCACAAATCCCCGGTTGAGTGCTGCTACGTTGGGGTTTACCCCGGTGAACGAGAGGGTCGCCTCCCTGCGCCTTCGGGTTGTGGGGGGAAAACTCTGACTGTTGTCTGTGCATATGCACCGAACAGCAGTTCAGAGTATTCGACCTTCTTGGAGACCCTGAATGGAGTCCTGTATGGGGCCCCAGTAGGGGACTCCATTGTTCTGCTGGGGGACTTCAACGCACACGTGGACAACGATGGAGGTACCTGGAGAGGCGTGATTGGGAGGAATGGCCTACCTGATCTGAACCGGAGCGGTCATTTGTTATTGGATTTCTGTGCTAGTCATGGATTATCCATAACAAATACCATGTTCGAACATAAGGATGCTCATAAGTGTACTTGGTACCAGAGCACCCTAGGCCGAAGATCGATGATCGATTTTGTGATCGTATCATCTGATCTGAGGCCGCATGTTTTGGACACTCGGGTGAGGAGAGGGGCAGAGCTGTCAACTGATCACCATGTGGTGGTGAGTTGGATCAGAGGGTGGGGGAAGACTCTGGATAGACCTGGTAAACCCAAACGTGTAGTGCGGGTGAACTGGGAAAGTCTGGAGGAGGCCCCTATCCGAGAGATCTTCAACTCACACCTCCGGCGGAGCTTTTCTAGCATTCCTGTGGAGGCTGGGGGCATTGAACCTGAGTGGGCGATGTTCAAAGCTTACATTGCTGAAGCTGCGGCGGTGAGCTGTGGCCTGCGGGTCTTAGGTGCCTCAAGGGGCGGTAACCCTCGAACACTGTGGTGGACACCGGTGGTCAGGGAAGCTGTCCGACTGAAGAAGGAGTCCTTCCGGGATATGTTATCTCAGAGGAATCCGGAGGCAGTTGCAAGGTACCGACGGGCCCGTGGGGCGGCAGCCCCTGCCGTAAAGGAGGCAAAGCAGCGGGTGTGGGAGGAGTTCGGAGCAGCGATGGAGAAGGACTTTCGGTCGGCACCAAGGTGCTTCTGGAAAACTGTCCGGCACCTCAGGAGGGGGAAACGGGGAACCATCCAAGCTGTGTACAGTAAGGATGGGACACTGTTGACCTCAACTGAGGAGGTAACCGGGCAGTGGAAGGAGCACTTTGAGGAACTCCTGAACCCGACTGATACGCCCTCTCTTGTAGAGGCAGAGCTGGAAGCTGATGGGGGATCGTCGTCAATTTCCCTAGGGGAAGTCACTGAGGTAGTTAAACAGCTCCGCAGTGGCAAGGCCCCGGGGATTGACGAGATTCGCCCAGAAATGCTGAAGGCTCTGGGTGTGGAGGGGCTGTCGTGGATGACACGCCTCTTCAACATTGCGTGGAAGTCGGGGACAGTGCCTAAAGAGTGGCAGACTGGGGTGGTGGTTCCCCTGTTCAAAAAGGGGGACCAGAGAGTGTGTGCCAATTACAGGGGTATCACACTACTCAGCCTCCCTGGTAAAGTCTACTCTAGGGTGCTGGATAGGAGGGTCCGGCCGATAGTCGAACCTCAGATTGAAGAGGAACAATGCGGATTTCGTCCTGGCCGTGGAACACCGGACCAGCTCTTCACTCTCACAAGGATCCTTGAGGGGGCCTGGGAGTATGCCCATCCAGTCTACATGTGTTTTGTAGACTTGGAGAAGGCGTACGATCGGGTCCCCCGGGGTATACTGTGGGAGGTGCTGCGGGAGTATGGGGTGAGGGGGTCACTTCTCAGGGCCATCCAATCCCTGTACTCCCAAAGCGAGAGCTGCATCCGGGTTCTCGGCAGTAAGTCGGACTCGTTTCCGGTGGGCGTTGGCCTTCGCCAGGGTTGCGCCTTGTCTCCAATCCTGTTTGTGATATTCATGGACAGGATATCGAGGCGTAGTCGGGGGGAGGAGGGTTTGCAGATTGGTGTGCTGAGGATCTCGTCGCTGCTTTTTGCAGATGATGTGGTCCTGCTGGCATCATCAGTCTGTGACCTCCAGCACTCACTGGATCGGTTCGCAGCCGAGTGTGAAGCAGTTGGGATGAGGATCAGCACCTCTAAATCGGAGGCCATGGTTCTCAGCAGGAAACCGATGGATTGTCTACTCCAGGTAGGAAATGAGTCTTTACCCCAAGTGAAGGAGTTCAAGTACCTCGGGGCCTTGTTCACGAGTGAGGGAACAATGGAACGTGAGATTGGCCGGAGAATCGGAGCAGCGGGGGCGGTATTGCAGTCGCTGTACCGCACCGTTGTGACGAAGAGAGAGTTGAGCCGGAAGGCAAAGCTCTCTATCTACCGGTCAATCTTCGTGCCTACTCTCACCTATGGTCATGAGGGCTGGGTCATGACCGAAAGAACTAGATCGCGAGTACAAGCGGCCGAAATGGGTTTTCTCAGGAGGGTGGCTGGCCTCTCCCTTAGAGATAAGGTGAGAAGCTCGGTCATCCGTGAGGGACTCGGAGTAGAGCCGCTGCTTCTTTGCATTGAAAGGAGCCAGTTGAGGTGGTTCGGGCATCTGGTAAGGATGCCTCCTGGGCGCCTCCCTAGGGAGGTGTTCCAGGCACGACCAGCTGGGAGGAGACCCCGGGGACGACCCAGGACTAGATGGAGAGATTATATCTCCACACTGGCCTGGGAACGCCTCGGGATCCCCCAGTCAGAGCTGATTAATGTGGCCCGGGAAAGGGAAGTTTGGGGTCCCCTGCTGGATCTGTTGCCCCCGCGACCCGACCCCGGATAAGTGGTTGAAGATGAAGATGAAGATGAAGAAGGTTATCCATCGTTATGATTAATTGCAACTTAATTACACTTGGAAGGTGATTTTTCAAGTATTTAATGCTCTTATTAATATAGTAGTGAACAAATATGCTGCTTTATGTAAATATATGTATATATTTATTAATGGGAATCAATGAACAACACTAATCAATGGCAGATATTGTCCAGAAACCCTCACAGGTTCTGACTTTAGCATCAAAAACATGCTCAAATCTTAACATGGCAAACAACAGCTGTCAGTGCGTCAGAGTGCTGACTTGACTGACTTGATCCAGACTGACTGACTGACTGCATGTCTGTAAAGGGGAGACTGGTGGGGACCCAGAATTCATAAAGAATATCATCGAAAGCAGAAAATACCATTTTCTGCTTTCGATGATATCGGAGCGTTATTTATTTATTTCTTCTCCTTTGTGGCAAACTAGCATGACATGACGCAACTTAAACACTGGGTCCACTACAACCTCCGACATATTGATTGAGTTAATGCATTAAAGAAATTAGTGGCATTAAAACAAATTAACATTAAAGCATTATTATCGCGTTAACTTTGACAGCCTTAGTAAAACCACATATTGGATGAAAGTAAAGTCTATCTTTATCGTGATGTGTTCAAATGTAATCTTTGGTGAGAAACTTGAATAAATCCAGTTGTTTTCACAGCAATATATGATAGATACTAGAGAGAATTATGAGCCGTGTAAACTTCATCACAAAAACAGTATGCAAATGCTTATGAAGGAGTGGATATTGCAGTACATAATGGGATTTATTGTTTTACTCGGGGAATTTCACTGGTATTGGTATCGACTTGTGACTTCCCAGATCCTCTGCTGTCAGAGTATTTGCATCATCTGTAAGTGTGAGAGAGATGTGACGCTGGCTGTCGTCCCTCTGCCCTCAGGCCTGACGCTACGCCGGCGCTGTGCGGGGTGACGCGGGTCGGCCTGGTGGCCAAAGGCCTGCTGATCAAAGGGGACATGGACCTGGAACTGGTGCTGATGTGCAGGGAGAAGCCCACCAAGCTGCTGCTGTACACCATCAGCGCCAACCTGCCTCTGCAGATCCAGGTACAGCCACACCTCCAGCTCTGCAGTGCTCGGCATGAGGAAGCAACCTTGGGGTGGGGGAGGCTTTTCAGAAAGGCCTCTTTATGATTCGAGGATCAGTGGAAACGCTCGTCCACAGAGAACAACCAGGAAGCTCTTTATATGTGGTAAAAGAACGAGAGTGTGACTGGCGACACTGTAATAGTAATAATAATACAGGTGGTAGGCAGTGTATTGTGTGTAATTTGAATACAGATAGTACGTATAATACATTCAGAACGCAGCGTTATACATATAACAGAGTGCAGCGCAGACCGTTTATCTCTTACTGCTCCGAGTAGTTTTAGATGCAGGTGGAAACACCAGAAGCCTGAAACAAATGAAAACACAACATCCTGTCAGCTGTGATGGGTGGGTGTATTTTCATCAGTGAAGGGTGATACAGGAAACAAATGATCCTGAGAGATGCTTTTGAAGGCTCTGAGATTACATTGTCACACAAATTGCCACTATGTTTTTTACACATTTTAGTGATATATGTCCCTCTACGTTTGCATTAAAATGGCTGTAAGTAAATACTGAATCAGAGTGATATAAACTTCATCAGGTATGCGCAGGAGAACGGGGCATTACTATATACAAACATCCTTTATATTATTTAAAAACTCTCTCAAATGTTCAGGAAATGTTGAGGTTGTGTGTGAATGGAGCGGGGATTAATATTCATGGATTCCTGAAAATAATAACAGACATCTTCCTAGTAGTTTAATTAAAAATTAATTTATTGTTCCATAAAGGCTTGCAGGTTTGGCCAAAAAATGTAAAAAAAAAAAAACAAAAAAACATACAGATTCAAAGCATTTAATACAGTAAGAGGTAATTGACACTTTTTTTTGTTTTTAAGAAAGCGAAAGTACACAACACTAATAATAATATATAACCTAGCGCTGTCTGTCATTTAAATATTTAATCGCATTACATTTCTATTTATTCAAATGTACCTTAAAGGGTGATTTATCAAGTATTTAATATTCTTATCAACATGGGAGTGGTGCTTTATGCAAATGTATGCGTAACACTTGCATAAGGCAGCATATTTATGCATATTGTCATGTGGAGAGTATTGATTTATTGCTGGAGATTAATGAACAACACATCAATACCAGATATTGTCCAGAAACCCTCCCAGGTTCTGACTTTAGCATCAACAATCTGCTCCAATCAGAACATGGCAAACTGCAGCCCAACAGGCAACAACAGCTGTAGTGGTAGAGTGCTGACTTGACTAGGACTTGATCCAGACTGACTGGGACTATCAGAAAGTGAGCATGTCTGAGAGTTACTGTAGCAGCCACAGTGCTGTGTTCACTGTCTCCGGTTCACCGTCAGGAGAGTTACTGTGGCAGCCGCGGTGCTGCGTTCACTGTCTCCGGTTCACCGTCAGGAGAGTTACTGTGGCAGCCGCGGTGCTGCGTTCACTGTCTCCGGTTCACCGTCAGGAGAGTTACTGTGGCGAGCCGCGGTGCTGCGTTCACTGTCTCCGGTTCACCGTCAGGAGAGTTACTGTGGCGGCCGCGGTGCTGCGTTGACTGTTTTCGGTTTACCGTAGGGGGATAATTGAAGAAGCAAGGGGGTTTGTTTAATTTTTTTGGTTAACGTAGGGAAAATTAATAAGAGGGGGGGTGGTTGTTTATTTTCTTCGGTTAACGTGGGGGAGTAAGGGGGGGGGGTTCACTGTCTCCGGTTCACCGTCAGGAGCAGTTACTGTGGCGGCCGCGGTGCTGCGTTCACTGTCTCCGGTTCACCGTCAGGAGAGTTACTGTAGCAGCCACGGTGCTGCGTTCACTGTCTCCAGTTCACCGTCAGGAGAGTTACTGTAGCAGCCACGGTGCTGCGTTCACTGTCTCCAGTTCACCGTCAGGAGAGTTACCGTAGCAGCCACGGTGCTGCATTCACTGTCTCCAGTTCACCGTCAGGAGAGTTACTGTAGCAGCCATGGTGCATTAGTGCATTAAGAAATTAGTGGTGTTAAACAAATGTCTCAATGCGTTATCATGGCGTTAACTTTGACAGCCCTGATTGTTTTATTAATACTGCAGTCCATCCTAATTAAAAAGCATAATTCAGTTATGATAAAAAATACTCAGGTTTAAAGAACAGGTCTTAATTATTAACGAAAGAAGAAAATATTCCTCTGTCCAATAACAATAATGATTATTAATACAGAGGAGATGGATGAAAAAGATTTGTACTGTTAAACCAGACGACAGGATTATTTTTAGTCAGCAGGAGGTACAGAGGAGATGGTTTGACGTGGATGTGATATGAAAACGAAGTGGACTGTGCTGCTGAGACTTGATTCATGTCTTATTCTAAAGACTTCAGTGTAATCTTCATCTTCACACCTCTGATCACTGGGACTCTCTGTACAGCGCTGACGTGTTATTTCAGTAGGATATGATGCATCCCAACACGCTTTGTGAGGTTTTAACATCCCAAATTCAGAGTTGTAGAACTAATCAACAGATCTGTGCCCGTCAGATGAGTTTCCACACAGCATCTGTTAACTAACAAAACAGTGTCGAGGTCCACAGAGCCTAAATGTGCTTCCTGTAGCCCCATCTCAGTAATTACCTGCCATATCTGCCATGCGTGCTTCATCATCAATGGAGGAAACCATCTGCAGCTCTCATTTCCGGGGCCAAACTGGGAGGGATTGACAGGGAGAGGGGTGATGGATGGGGGGTCATTTCTCGCTGAGACGAGATGGAGAGAACTTAAACTTAAACACGCCAGTGAAGGCAACACGCATCTGGAGGAAAAACAAGCTAGTCTGCCGTGCTGTTGGGAGTCAGCTGGCAATAACAACAAGGTGGAAACTGAGTGAAACGTGGAGGGAAGCTGAACGTAAACGCAACGGATGTGTTTATCTTTCTGATTGATTATTTGGTTTATAAAATGGTGAAAAATGTTGATCAATGTTTCCCAAAGTCCGAGATGACAGCCTTAACTATCTCGTTTTGTATATTATCGCAATTAATTTGAAATATTCACTTTTAAGAAGCTGTAATCAGAGAATTTTGACCTTTTATTTCTGAAAAAATTGTCTCTCATAAGGTATTTTACCGTTTGGTATTTTCAGAAGATATCGTTTTTTTATCAAATCATGTTTGTGTTTTTACTTCGGTTCGATCAGCTCCTAAATATCATTAATTTGTATGAAAACCCTAATTTCTCAAATAAGAAAATGTGGTTTGATTTCATGAAAATCATGATGGATTATAAATTCAACAAACCCAACGCTTCCTGTCTGTGTTTCAAACTAAAGTCTCACCAGTGAAGAGAGGGATTATTCTGTTTGCTGTTACTATGAAAAGTCAGTATAGGAAGTGTTAAAGCAATACCTCACCCCCCAAAATGACCCGTTATATATAAATTACTCACCTCGTGTTACCTTGAACTCTTGATGAAAACTCTGTCTGTAGCCTCCACAGTGAACAGAAAATCAAAACGGAGAAAGTTATTGATGAATTGAAGTAAATGTGGCCGTGTTTAATAAAACACTTGCGTAGGCGTGTACTCTTCTAGACAAGTCTGAAGTGTTTTTAATAGTAAGGTTTTATTGAAAATGGATGTATGTGGAAGTAGTGGTCATATGACCAGATAAATGAGACTTTGATTATACTGCATGAGTTGTAAACAGATGTTTTCATCTAGTTTTGCTGTTGTTAAACGTCTTAGTTCCTTAAACAGCGAACAAAAAAGTAGAAAAACAAAGACAGGGTGGAAAAGGTGCTTAGCCTGAATTTATCAAGACAACAAGTAAACACAGAGGAAGTGTTTACATTAAGAGCAAACTACATGAAGAAAAAATAAGATAAATTAAGATAATCCTTTATTAGTTTTATTTTGTTAGTCTCACAGCGGGGAGCTTTGCAGGATCACAGCGGCAACGGGGGACGGAGCGAACAAGGAGAGGCATCAGTAGAAAACAAAACAGGGTCTAATAAATACGTAAACAATTAAGATATAATCAGTAAGTAAACGGGAAAATAAATATATAAAAAAATATGAATATTCAAGATGAAATGCTGATATTGTAACAGGAGCAGATCAGAAACGGGGAGGTTTCTGACGGAGAGGTATTTAATTGTAAGCCAGTGACTCTGCTCATAACAAGTTCAGAGAGTATAAAGCAGAACAGCAGTGCGTTGTTCTTTACACACAGCAGGAGTCAATGTTGTGACTGTGATGTTGGATTTTTAATTAATGGTGCAGCCCTCTTTGCAGACAATGACGGAGGACAAGTTCGAGGTGCAGTCGTGCGTGCCGGAGGCGGCCATCCGGGTCTGCAGCACCAAAGACCCCCGACTCACGCTGAAGATCACCCTCTCCTCCTTAACCATGAGGGAGGACCACGTCACCACACAGGAAGGTACTGACTCCTCCTCCTCTCCCCCAACCCCCCAGCTCTGCTTCCTGCTTGGGAGGATGCTTCCCTGTTTTTATTTGACCTTTATATTTATAACAGAGGGCCGAGAACAGAACGGTGACACCCGAGCTTGATATGGGAGAGAGACGGGGGAGAATGGTGAAGGACGAGAGACTGAGAGGGCTGAAAGCTGAGAGGAGAACAGGGGAAAAGGAGAAGGGCTGATATGGATCTGGGTCAAGTGTGGTGGAAATAGCAGATGGCCGGTGAAGGCTGATTTCCGAGGGGGATGCGTTTGGTTGGGATTGGCGAAAAAGGAGACGCCTGTCTCAGGTGTCCTCTTGTATATCATCCTGCATCTGACTGAAAGGATTCACCAGTCTGAAAATCACAGCGTTGTTGAATTGTTAAACACAGACATCATCCATCAGATATATTTTAAAGGGATAGTTCGGCTGTTTCTCAGTGGGGTTGTATGAGGCTCTTCTCCATAGTCAGTGTATTACCTACAGTAGATGGAGTTTGGAGAAACAGGCAGGAGCATCAGGATTTTAGACACCTAAAAATATCAATATCCGTTTAAATGTACGCTATATATAGAATATTTTCACCTCTTTACCTAACCGTCAGACAACCCTTTCCAGCAGGGAACTGAAGCCTTTATTTATACCCTCTTCAAGTGGTTGACCGAGTGGATTTCTAACAGCCAAACTAATAACGATAGTTTGGAGCAGGAAAAAGCTGATTTATTTCTGCAGCAGCAGAATTTTTACACAAGTTTAGTCACCGAGTTTAATAATTTGTACGAAAATATCCTGAAGTGTGATTTACTGCATTGCATCGTTGGAATATATTCTATGTATTTGCAGTTATTACTTATTACTTACAGTTAGTACTTATTTTGAGTGGTGTGCTGTTCTGTGGCTTATAGTGTGACTGAATGTCTGTACTTTGTGAAATGCCACTCTTCCAAACCATTAATATAGGTGTGTATTCCCGGGATAAAGAGGATCCTAAAGTGTGTGATTTCTTCTCATGAATGGTTATGTGGCCAGATTATTTAGAAGAGAGAACGCTAAATTGGTAAGCAAGTAAAACAGTGCCTGATTTCTTTCCCTCTCCCTCTGCCTGTCTTGTATTGTGGACTACTGATAATGTCGGGGTATATATTCGAGAGAAAACCTTTTTTCTCCCCCTCTACTTTGTCTTTGTGCATGGAGCGTCTGTGCATAACGCTGATGTAAGTCCTCGCGTGACTGGTGGCGGCTGTGCAGCTATCGGCCACTAAACGTCCTGTCTGCGCTGATTAGTCCTCTACGTCTAAAGACCAGATAGACAATAACAGCGAGCACGTCTCCAAATCTTGAAAAGTATCCGGTGCCAAGTAGGACAGAAGGAACAAAATCTCCGGCGCTCGCAGATAAAATGTCTTCTTTATTATCCTGGGCAGAGACGGAGTGCCTCACCTGAGTATTTAAAACTGGCTTTACGTTTTGATTGTTCACACTGATGAAGGCTTATTGCTGAAACACGTTGGTTTGTTTGCCCGATATAATAAAGAAGACACTTTGTGAGTGCCGGAGATTTTCTTCCTTCTTTTCTTCTATGTCTAAAGCCGTCAGACTCCATTGACAGAAAGGGTAATTTACCTCACAGGACGTGGAAGTTGCTGGTCTACCGCTCTCTAGATCAGCTGTTTGTTTGTGTTATTGTGTGACTTTGATCAACATATCCTCATACAACAGTTCCTATGATATCTTAGTTATGAAGTTATTCCTCGTTCTTCTTGAGTTTTCCTACGAATGTCCAGCAACACATCATTTAATGCATGTTGCATAAATACAGTCTCTTCAAAACTTCTGTAAACGACTTGGTAAGGTTTAGGAAAAGATAGTGGTTAGGGTAAAATAACTATGGGAGTGGTGTAATGAATCAACATTGACTTCTGTTTTCACACGGGACAAGAACAGCAGTGGGTGAAAGTCTGATGTTTTTTCTCCGACTAATCCACTCCGACCTCTCTAGGCAGCGTTCAACACTCTTTATACTTCCTGGTTCAATATATGTGGCATTTTGTGGGATGTATAGGAATTACAGTGCATTATTATTATCATTATCGTAGGAATAGCTATGAACGGTGTATGAGTACAGGGATTTGGTGATGAAGTAACCCTTAAACACACCAATGTCACACAGCAGTACTGTGCTGGTAAAGAAGAACGTCGTACAACCACACTTCAAAACACCTGGACTATCCTTTTAATGAATTAATCCTCGAAGAAAAGGAGACGGCTGTTCAACTGAAGCGATCCTTCATACCAAGTAGACGGCTCATCTCGAGGGAACGTTAATGTTTGGCATCAGTGCTTTGACTGTTTGTTTTCTCCCACCAATGGATATGAAATTCAAAATGTTTGAAAGGTGAGTCAGAAGTGAAGAGCGGCCATTACGTCTCCCAGTGGAGCCGATTGAGCCGAGCCGTCACAAAAGGTAGAAAAATGAAAGAGAGAAACAGCTGTTGAGTCACAACAAGGAGAAAACCAGTTTCCCTTCAGGTTCAACATCCTGTCAGCACAAGGACATGTTTGTTTATAGCAGCACTGTCCCTCTGCCTCATCTGGATGCTCACAAACAAGAGCACAGCTGGCTACACTAAAATACTATCATTTAAACAGGTTATTAAGATGGCCGCCTTAAGGTCCGGACACACCAAGCTGACGATCGTCCGTCAGACAGCGTCTGTCGGTCTAGTTTTTCTGGTATGTCGGCTCCAGTCTGCCGTGTCTGCGGTTTTTAGGTCAGTTCAGCATGTTGAATCGTGGCGGTGCTCGTCGGTGAGAGGATTCACTCTGATTGGCTGTTCGGCTTAAACGAATCGGTGCACGAGAAGAGACGCACAGAAGGCTTTTCTCATTTCTCATCTTCATCTCATCTGATCGTTCCAACACAGATATTTTCACAGCGACATGAACATCTGGAATGAAGCTAAGTGGTGAGTGAGAGTAATGTTGGCAAACGGCGCTTTGTTTCACGTACGTATCGTAAGAACAGCTTGTATATCCGCCGTTCTCTGTCTTCCTGTTTCCCTTTATGAATGGTGAATACAGACCACGCCACCTGCTGGTGTGGAGAGTTATTTCCTCCCACAGGTGCAGAACGTAGCGCTAACTGTCCGTCAGTGAGTTGACCGTCATCGCCACTGCTTCTCTAATGTGGTGGTGTGTCTAGGCCTTAAGAGGTTCATGAACTCTCTGCTTCGGATCTGTGGATCCAAAATATCTGCATTTGCTGAGATCAGAGGTGAATAAATCTCTTATTAAATGTTTTATTTCTTCTTCTCTTCCTTCTTTAGTAGCAGAAACAAGTGTATTAAATATTCATGAAGCAGAGTTACTTCCCCCGGCTGAAATGATAAACGAGCCAAAGATCCTTTATTACAGAGAGAAAGACCACTCCTTAAACACCACTATCAACTGTTTTCTCTCATACACAGCAGGGCTGAGCAATTAATCAAATATCAATTTCAATTATGATTTTGGTTTCCAGTGATTATGAAAATAAGATAATCAACATAAACCGACTAAGACCAGCTTGACGGGTCATGGGTGGCCCCTCAGTATGGGAGGATCATCTGGGCGTGGCTGATCCTCACCGGGGTGTTTCCTCCATAGCGGTACGCTGCCACGGCCTCGAGTCGGGGAGGAAAGAGCGACTCCTTCTCCCAGCAGCATTAAACAGCCTCTACATGCAGACTCAGAGCAGCTACACAACTGAAGCATCGGGAGGTTTATAGCCAGAGATCTGCAGCCTGATGCAGTCGTGGAGGATGCTGGATTTCAGCATGTGATTCGGGTACTTGAGCTGCGCTATAATATGCCGCCTCGCAGACACATCAGCTAAACAGTAATTCCCAAACTGCACTTTTTGTTGATGGCCTGAGCCTATAATGTATTTTCTATTTATTAATTATTTTGAAATAACACAGTGTTAGCCTAGTCTACTGTTGTTCAGGCAGTTGACTTATTTTGGCAAATAAATGAAAAGCTGTTCAAATTGAAATTGGCCTCCTTGCTGTACCATAAATAACGTTTACCACAGTACCGAACCAAAAACTGTGCTATGGACCGAACCATGAGCTTTATGAACCGCCCCACCCCTAATGAGTATGTATTAAGTTGTTGAAGGGGCCGTTGGAGTGTTTGTCCTGGTGAGTAACCGTCTGACTGAGATGACCGCTGGTGTGTAGTGTACTTCCTGTAGCTGGCCTCTGCTCACTGACTGTTGGTTTTGTTGCCGTAGCTCCGCAGGTCAGCTCGCTGTGTGGACCGACGCGTCTCCGCGGCTCCCGCTGCTGACGAGGCGCCCCTCCCCCACCCGGCAACAGGAAACCCCGGGTACAAGGGGCTTCCCCGACAACCAGATCAAACCACTCACTCTGTGCCTCAGACATGCTCCTGTGACCCCCTCCCTGCCTCCCTCCTCCCCCATCCTCCCCCCCAACCTTCCTCTGTTGACTGGACTTCTCTCTGGGTCACCATGAAATTCTGGTCCATGTCTACTACCGAGCACATAGACAAACAAGGCCAAAAAAGACTACATTACCCAGCGGCCCATGTCCACATCTGTACGAGTTTGCTTTAATTACAGAGGCTGGCCCCTCTCTGGTGCTTAATTTGCATTGGCTCAGAATGACATCCCATAATTTCATGTTGTAAAAGCAGTGTTAATTGAATTAATGTGATGTCCTGGTCACTAATCAAAATTCCCCTAAGCTGATGACGTCAGGGAGAATTTAGTGGGGGGTTGTCCTGGTCTGGACCTGAGAGTGATGGCTCCTTCATGGCGTGCCTCTGGGAAACAGCTTCCACAAAACAATCAATAACACCACACAAATACTTACTCCACCAAAGAGCTGGAAAAACTCAAGTATTTCTCTTCAATTGCAATAAAACCTGCATGTTATTCCTCATTCATGTATTATTTCTATGGAGTCTTGAGAGTGCCACGGGAATAATTCAGCCTTTAATGACGGCGTTCAATAAAGGGAATCATCTCTAAGTGAAGGCTAATCAGAAAATGGAAACCAGCTGTCAAAGCAGGACACAGATTAACTTGAGACTGAATGTGATAGGACAGACAATAAATGTTAGTAAGTAAAGCTAATTAGAGCTAAAACATTTAATCAATTTAATTTAATAGCCAAGTTGTTTACATTTACACCACGCGGCAACTTCCGCTGCTGAGAAATGAAGCCTTTGCAGAAAACTGCAGTTCTTCAAATGACCTCTTGAGGCTCCAGTGAGTCAATCCCTGTAGACCGCCACGTTAAAACGGCCAACTTTACAGCAGAAATAAACCTGTTTACCGCCTGGTCTCTACAGCTAATGCTCAGTTCATGGGGTCGGATTTTTATATTCAACTCAAGTTATATAAGGCTTAAAGTTAGACATAATTGAGGGCGTGGCCATTTTGAGTGATCACAACAGGTCTTCAGAAACCAGTCAGTTATTTATGATGATCGTTAAATGTGCCAAACGTTCCTCTGGAACAAGTCGTTCAGACCCTTACCATCAGTCGCAGCCGTTTATCCATTGTTTTCCACACTGACGACACAGAGGCGCCGTGTGATACCGGCGCCGTCTTGTTATTGGGTCACCAGCCTTGATAGAAGTAGGAACCAAATGTCAGATATCGTCCACAGAGATAAACAAATCATTCATTTTGGACCCGCCAACATTTTTAAAATTATGAATTCACAGTTATAACAGCTTTTTAAAGAAAAATCCAAACTTTTATTATGCACCTTTCTAAGGGCTCTGTCGATGTATTATTATTATTTTTAAAATATTCATCTAGATAATAATGTTATTTATATTTAAGTAAATCAGCAAATTGATAGTTGATTCTAATTTTACGGAAACTGCACAGACCTGGAAAAATGATTCTCGTGGCACTCTCGAGCCTCCATAGTTTTCAGTTAATGGCAATAATATCGTATGACGGCACGAGAGAAACGCTTCACCGTACGTGTTTCTGTAGCATCAGCCCAGTAAGCCTGGCAGCATTAACGCCCCCGAAAAGCTATTCACACTCAAGTTTAATGGCTTTTTGTCAGGTTTCATTTCAAGTCTCCAGAGAAACCGCTGGGTTTAAAAAAAAGTTGACTCCTCCAGCTTAAATTGACAAATCCTACCAGTCGAGGTGATGCATTATAATACCCAGAAGTCCCAGGGGCAGTACATGAAGGTCCTCAGTCCTTGGTCTTGGAGGAGGAGCGACATGGGTCAAACCCTCGTCGGCTCCTCTGTTTGTCTTCCACCTCTTCCATCCTGTTGAGCTTCCACTACAGTCTCTACAGCAACAGACTGCTGAACCACACATCACTACTGTCACATGCAGGCGGATGAATTTGAATTTGAATACTGCGTATATGTGGAATTAGAGACTCCACCGTGACCTCCGCTCTCGGAGCTGGAGCTTTTTTTAATGCGCTGTGTCAGCATTACTGTCAGCTCCGCAGAATATAGCCCTGATTTCATCTCAGCTGGCTGCTGCTCAGTGGAACAGATCTTTCAACCATAATGGCTGTGATTCAAGACTGATGGGACGTTTATCAAGATTTAATGTTAATGTTTCTATGTTAGCTGAGCCCACCGTCGCCGCTGAGCCCTGCAGTGTGGTCTGCAGTCTGTTCCCCCTGTTGTCCGTCTGCTTGACCGTCCCACGGTGGACGCCCCTTAGCTGCTCCCGAGAACCGACAGCCTTCACTTTCTTTCCAGGGTGGCGTTCTCACTCTCAGATGTTTATGTTGTCGTTGTCATCTGCTGTCACTCTTCTTCTGCTGTCGTTCTCCCATGGCTCGGCCTCCAGTCATGGCAGGAGTGCTCCCCACAGGAACCCGGTGTGGAGAGACTGTTTCAGTCAAACATAAACATCTGACCGACCCCGCAAGAGTGAAAATACTAGCATGGCAGGATTCCAGTAGAGTATGCTCCCTGCCTTTCCCCGTTCTCAGGCATTCCTGAGCCAGTATTTCTCAATCCACCAAATGTCTCTTTGTTCCAAAAGTGTTATTTTAATCTTTAATCTGGCTTTTGGTGCCGAGTCGTTGCCATGCTCTCATTTTCGTCCTGCGCCGTAGTTGATAACACACTAATCTGGCGTGTTCCATCGCCTCCAGCCACTGATCTGCATCTAGAGTGAGACTCCGGCCGGGCGGCATGCGCTCACATCTTCTCCGGTTCCTCCTGACAATGTTATGAAAGATCCTGCCTTGTGCATGAGAAACTCCCCTCTCCCACAAAATCACAGACTCTCTCAAATCCCCCCTCCCCCAGCTCATTCGGTCAGATCAGTGGGTTTGCTAATAATTAGCCGTCCAACCCTGCTGCCTGTGTGTCTGTGTGCCAGTGTGTGAGGTCAGCGTGGTCACGCTCAGTCTGTCCTGTCTCCTCCTGTCCGTCTCTCCAGAGGACGGTCGTCTGGACGACAACAAGGAGCAGCAGGAGCAGCAGAAGGAGGACGAGGAGGAGGACGTCCTGGACAGGCAGAAGTGCCGGGCTGCGCTGGCGGCGCTCCGACACGCCAAATGGTTCCAGGTGAGCACAGCTGGGCCGATGACACGCTCACTCTACGAGTCTTTACATCCTCAGTGTTCAACCCTGTCTGTGTGAAGGAAACGTAATCCCATAGTAAAGACACGATTTTAATGAAGCTTTAATGAGTTCAGGCGGAGAGCTGAAGCTGCTTGTGTCAGCAGCAGCTGTTTCATGCATGTTTCCCAAAGACTGGCTCGTTCACAGCTGTGTGACGAGTAACAGACGGTATTTTCATACAGGTGAACCGTTTTAGCTTCTGCAACTACAGCATGAGGTTAAGTTAAGTTTGTGGTCTTGTTTAAATATAAGTCAAGTCAATTTTATTTCCATAGCCCAAAATCACAATGTTGCCTCAGGGGGCTTTACAGTATGTACAAGATATGACAGCCTCTGTCCTTTACAGTGTCGTGGCATTGAGACAAAACCTAACTTGTATTAAATGTATTTTAGAGGAAACAGGCGACACTGAACGTCAGGCTGCAGAGTGGGTTTACTGCTGCGACCACCAGCAGCCCTCGTCTCACGTCACGTTGCTTTTTCATACGTCAGAGGACTAATTCGCCGATTCGTCACAGGTCATTTAACCGTGATGGAAACATAGAAAACAGTGAGGTGAAGTAATCTTTCAGTTCCTTGAAAAGTAGTTCTGGGACTAAAATTACCAGGAAAGTCTTGGTGGAAATACGTCTCATGCTGTCTAAACGTTAGAGGAAGAACGAGGCGATGTGGGATGTAACTGTGCAGGTCATGAAGAGATCGTGAACCAAATCAGGTCTGAGATGAGCTGCTGTCATCCTGACTGAACTGAGAGGGAGGAGAGAGTCAAGGTCAGGTGAAGCAGTGAGCAGCTTCCCACAGGGAAGGAGAGCTGGATGCCAAGTAACAGCAGAGTGAAGGGCTGCTCTGTGGACTGGAGGTGAAGCAGTGCAAGGATTTGGTTTCATCTTACTCCGACTAATATGACCCGAGGACCTCCACCCATGTAATAACTGCAGATACGATTAGTGGCGCTCACGTCTGCGAGCTTTAAATGAAAGAATTTAATCACCTCCTTTTATTGTGGTGAATAGTCATTCTGTGCAAATGGAAGTGTCAATAATCTCCAGCATAATTTGTTTTTGATGTTAATGTCATAATCTTCAGTTACGTCTTCAAGCTCTTCCTTTTAGTTTTGGTTTAACCTTGAGACGAGTGTTGCATCTTGGTTGACAGAGATTTAAGCAGTTTTTATTATTCGATATATCAGAGATCTCCTGTGAGACTTTTAGTCACATGAGGTCAACCATATGATACTGCTGTTTTAAAATGTCTATTTTGTGACGATGCATGGAAATATAATAGAACAAGAATAAATGTCAAGGATGCCTGACACAGAAATCAACTTAAAGCATTTCACATCTGAGTGCAGGAGGACGAGGACTTAACAGGGAGGGAATTTACTGTATATACAGTATATACAGTATTTCATACTGAACTGTACATCACAAATATTAAAGTCTTATACAAAATGACAGCATACATGAAGAAAAACATCAAGAGTCCTGGAATAATTACACCCCTTGATTCAGTCGAACAGGAGACGTTCAAAAATGTTCAGATGTAGAAACGATGATTATGAGAGAAATTAACTAAATAAAGACTCCCTCCAAAATATCTTATATGAATAGACAGGCAGGCGTTCTAATTAGGGCTGTCAATCATTAGTAAGTAATCGTTATTAACAGGCAACAGCAGCTGTCAGTGTGTCAGAGTGCTGACTTGACTATGACTTGACCCAAACTGACTGGGACTATCAGAAAGTGGGCATGTCTGTAAAGAGACTGGTGGGGACCCAGAGAACCCATTTACATTCACACATCTGGAGGCCAAAATTTTAAAAAAATCTAGAAAAGCTGAGGAATCCATTGGTACCAACCATGTCATGCTAGCTCACAAGAGAACGCTCCAAAGGTTTGCTAAATGCTGGCGCAGAAAAACTGTCATGTCCATTTTCAAATGGGTCCCTTGACCTCTGACCTCCAGATGTGTGGATGTAAATGGGTTCTCTGGGTCCCCACCAGTCTCCCCTTTACAGACATGCCCACTTTATGATAGTCCCAGTCAGTTTGGGGCAAAAACCATGCTGCTGTTTTCATCTATTCTAAAATGATTTGTTTGAATGTTTCTGCATACTGGCGCCACTAAACAGTCTTGTATAAATGTAATAAATCTATACATACATTGAGATGTTTTAAATACTTGAGAAATCTCCCTTTAAGGTACATTTTGAACGATTACTTATTTTAATTGATAGGCAGCCCTAATTTAGAGTTATTGTCGTTAATTTTCTGTAGTGAAATACTCCATATTCTGGTCTTGGTACCAGTTTTTTTATTCACAAACAAAATGTTTTCACTATTCCAGGCTGCATGTTTATCCCCTCGAAGGGTAAACTTAAAAAGAACCTCTACCAGTTCATAACATTTTTGTCAAAGTATTTGAACTTTATCAAGTGAAATGAATCACATTCAGTCTCTCACAATGGTATCAGCCGCATGCTGAAATTTCAGGGGTCATGAAAATGCCTCTTCAGGCGCTGCAGATCTGTTAGCGCTGAGCGTGCGGAGAGTCGTGGGCACATATTTCTGAGAGCGGCTGCTCTGCTGACTGCTGTCTTGTTGAAATGCTCCTCATGCTGTCGCTAAGTTCTGCCTGTCTGTCCCCTCAGGCCCGAGTCACAGATCTCAAGTCTTGCGTCATCGTCTTGAGGATTTTCAGGGACATGTGCAACAGACTGGCTGGGTGGCAGCCTCTCAAAGGATGGGTAGGTGACGGCTGAATCAGAGTGGGACGTCAAGATCTCACATTCAGCGCAAGATAAACAAGCTGTAAAGTACACAAACACTTCAGTCGGTGTGCTCGGACTGAATGGAAAACAGGTGTTTTACCTGGTGTGTGTATGTGTGCAGGATGTGTTGTAAGCTTTGTGTCCCAGGCCTATAGTCATGACTGGCATTGATTCAGTCGATGCTGCGTTGAGTGTCCTCTCTCTGTCCGCCTTCGGCAGCCTCTGGAGCTCATCTGTGAAAAGGCCATAGCCACCTGTAACCGGCCGCTGGGTCCAGGTGAGGCCCTGCGCCGCGTCATGGAGTGCATCGCCTCAGGGATCCTCCTGCCAGGTCAGTGACCACAGCCAGCTGTCTCTGTGTTGTTGCCATTTACATTCTTTATCGTGTATAAACTCAAGGCTACGTTAAGCCTCTGAGACCTACAACAGACCTGTTTTAGTCTTTTTAGGGGGTCCAGGGGTCTTTAGGGGGAGATAGCAGGTCAACAGGAGATGTCACACAGAAATGGTGAACATCATCTGAAAGAGATGCAGCTCAGCACTGTGTCAAATTGTTCTAGTCATTAATAGAGATAAACACACTGATTAATTCACCAAAATAAACTGTGAACTTGTATAATGGTTTAGAACATTATGATAGAAATCTGTGATGGGTGATCATATGCAGCAGTTTTTTTAGTTGATATCATTTGTTACATAGATTTTGTGCTAAAGTGAATCGTTTTTTACTACTGTAGAATTAATAAAAATGATCAATAATCCCTCCAAAATACCACATTAAGACACCAAGACCTCGAAGAACACCATAGAAAAAGACATGCTGGGATTTGGGATGAAAAACTTTTGATATTTGTAGATTTCTGCAACAACTGTAGATGTTGAGCACTTGTATTGTGTAAACTGCTCAGAAACCCCCTTATTGTCAGTGTAGCTAGAAAAGCCATCCATCGTCTGAATGCTCCAGGTCTCTAGTTACCAGGATATAGTAGTAGTAGTAGTAGTAGTAGTAGTAGTAGTAGTCAGTGTAGCTAGAAAAGCCATCCATCGTCTGAATGCTCCAGGTCTCTAGTTACCAGGATGTAGTAGTAGTAGTAGTAGCAGTGGTGGTAGTAGTAGTAGTCAGTGTAGCTAGAAAAGCCATCCATCGTCTGAATGCTCTAGGTCTCTAGTTACCAGGATATAGTAGTAGTAGTAGTAGTAGTAGTAGTAGTAGTAGTCAGTGTAGCTAGAAAAGCCATCCATCGTCTGAATGCTCCAGGTCTCTAGTTACCAGGATATAGTAGTAGTAGTAGTAGTAGTAGTAGTAGTAGTCAGTGTAGCTAGAAAAGCCATCCATCGTCTGAATGCTCCAGGTCTCTAGTTACCAGGATGTAGTAGTAGTAGCAGTAGTAGTAGTAGTAGTAGTAGTAGTAGTAGTCAGTGTAGCTAGAAAAGCCATCCATCGTCTGAATGCTCCAGGTCTCTAGTTACCAGGATGTAGTAGTAGTAGTAGTAGCAGTGGTAGTAGTAGTAGTCAGTGTAGCTAGAAAAGCCATCCTTCGTCTGAATGCTCTAGGTCTCTAGTTACCAGGATGTAGTAGTAGTAGCAGTAGTAGTAGTAGTAGTAGTAGTAGTAGTAGTAGTAGTAGTAGGTCTCTAGTGTGTGACTGTAAAGTTTCATGAGGCTGTGATTAGCCTAGAAGTCACTACTATACAGTGATACCCAATTTATGCAAGGCTGTTTAGTGACCCCAGTATACAGAAACAAATCATTTTAGAGAAGGCAAAAATAACTGCATAGTTTTGCCCCAAACTGCATGTGATTATCTTAAAGTGTTCATGTCTGTAAAGGGGAGACTGGTGGGGACCCAGAGAACCCATTTACATTCACACATCTGGAGGTCAGAGGTCAACGGACCCATTTGAAAATGGTTGTGAAAGTTTTTCGTCTCCAAAATTTAATTCTAATGTGATTTAGCCTCCTTCCTGAAAAGCTAGCAGACATGGTTGGCTAGTTTCATCTTTACTTTAGCTCTAAAACTGAACCTGCTACAGCCTCTGAAAGACAGGTGAGTCGGTTACATCACCGGCGGTCCAGCGGGTCTCAGAGGGTTAACGGGGTTTGTTACTGCTGGGCTGGCCGCCTATAAAAGATGTGGTGAAATTTAAAGGCAGCACATACAGAATTTACAGACAGATATAAACAGAGGTGAACGTGTGCAGAAATCTCCAGTTTGAACTTGTCTGCTCAAGTTGAACAGTTTTCTTGTTGGGAGAAAAAACTGTGGCTGAATTGTATGAAGCTTCTTCAGTGATGGACCAGAGCAAAAAAAGACTCAATTTCCTGTTTTAAGTGTTAAAATCAGAGTAAAATGACTTCGTTCATAGCTGGAAATGTCTTGTTTTGTCCACATCGCAAAGAGGAAAGAAACCAGACAATATTCACCTTTTAATAAGATGGATTTTTTTTTACCTTTTTTTCTTAAAAAAAAAATACTATTACTTTTCTTATTACTATTAATCAATTATCAAAATAGTTGCCGAATCATTTAATAGTTGACAACTAATCGATAAATTTTTGCAGCACGTCAGATCAGCAGTGAAAATGATGTATTTTACATTATTCTCCACAAACAAGGGCTCATGGGGTTAAAACAAGCATTATCAGTAGAATAATAATATTGTTTTTATGGTGGCCGGACATTGAATCACAAGGAAATGAGTCTGTTTTAATATGTTATTGTGGCCCACTGACGGGGTCCTCCTGCAGGCAGCTTTATACCCTCTGATTGGTACATTCAACAGTTTTAATCTTGTAAATGATGAATTTCTTTCTGCCAGAAATTAATAAATGTGAGCCGTCAGTGGTTGAGAGTGGAGCGTGGTGAATGGATCCAGTAATCAGACTCTCCGCTCGCAGAGCAGCGAAATGAAATGACAAAGTTTGACACTGAAATTAAAATCAGCAAGGACATTTGAAGAGCAACATGGCCCCTTCTGGTTAGAATTAATGAAAAGATGTGTTATTGAATTTGAGTGAATGGAAATAAGGACTTTTAATTTGTATGTGAAATGATGATGCAGTGTTTGTGATTAGTGTCTGATCGGTGGATGTTTACTACAATAACACTTTTCTGTCAATCACTGCTGAGGTCTTAAATGGACAGTGTGTCGGACTTCAGGCGCTCTATTAGCAGAAATTAAAGATGATATTCATAACTGCTTTCAGTAGTTTATAATGACGAGAGACTAAGAATTGTGTTTTTGTTAGCTTAGAAGGAGTCCTTCAACTCTGCTCAAGCTCAACTCTGGAGCGCTATTTAGCCTCTTTCCCAGTCAGCTAGCATGACACGCTATGTATCAACGGATTCATCGCAATCTCCCGATTCATATGATGCCACTATCTGTGTGCTTTCTGAAAAGCCGAAACCCATAACGACCTTCAAAAGACAGTAATGTTAATACCTGTGATTGATCCACAGTCATTTTTAGAGGGGTAAAAGTAAGCCAAGTAATCAAGACATGAGGAGGAGAATAATTTCAGTTATAAGATCACAGAGATCAATGAGACATGCAGAGTCTAGTTATATAACCTTTGGTTCTATTGTTCACTTAAAGATGGTTAAATTATGTTAGACATAGGCCTACCAGTAGGCTGCAGTGTAATATTTGGTCTGTTCAAACAACACAGTTTCATTTAAACAGTAGCTAACCGTGTTTTTTCAATATATGACTGACTGGTGCATTCTGGGCAAATTTTATTCTTTTTATTGTCTCATAATCAAGGTCAATATGGTAAATATATTAGAAACAGGTTAAGAGGCTACGTCAGTCCTGAATGCACAAAAGATAAGAACTCACAGCAGGGCATCACTTAAAATAGTGTCTAGAGCACCAGATTGGTCAGAGACTGCCTGAAGGCCGCCGCAGATCTCCAACGCACTCGTGAAACAGGGACCAGGACTGCTTTCAGTGAGGGGGTTGAGCGTCCAGTTCAGTAGAGCAGCACATCCTCTAGTGTCCTCGTTGGACCTGGTGGACATGTAAAGCATGCACTGTATGTAATATTTATTGCAAATACACTTGGGGGCAGCTTTTTACTCTCAGGAGAAGCATTTAGAAACATCCTGAATGGATGTGTTTTAGGATAACCTGGTGTTTTGCTGCAGCCTCTTTACACTGAGGCCATCCTAAAGATTCATGGCCTGGATAGCAGGCTGTGGAGTGTCAGCAGTGATGCAGTGCAGTATCACCTCCACTCAGTCTTGTAGGACTCAGTGCATTAATTGGGGTGCAGATTCCCTCAGGGCTCCCTGAGAGTCCCAGTGGATTCACAGCACCGTGAGTGATGGTTTAATTTAACTATTACTTGTGTTTCTTTAAGTAAAAGTAGAGCAATCAGTATGTTAGGAAAATTTACTCTACCGTCTAGATCATGTAAACGCCTATCCTCTGAGGTTTTTAATCCAGAGCAGTCCAAGTGAGAAATGTTTCCTGTTCAGCTCTAATAAATAGGAATGTGATCTCAGATGTATTATATCCGTCTCTCTCTGTTTCTGATCACTCTGTGGAGCCTTCAGTTGCTCCACGTTTGATCAGTGCTGAGCAGCGATTTAGCCTTTGTGATGATGGGATTGGATTTTTTAAATGTGGTTCAGGGTCTTGGTGCTGAAATGGCAGGTTGCTCCCTGAATGCCTTGAATCATTGATGAGATAGTGCTGCACACAGCGGGAGTCACTTCATTATTTCCGTGTGTGTTTTCTCGTCAGGAGAAATTAAACCGTGTTGCCGTTTGGAGGTCTGAGTCTGAGCCTGTTGTGGGTTTTTCTTTACAGGAGGTCCAGGAGTTCACGATCCCTGTGAGAGGGAACCCACTGACGTCCTGTCTGACCTCAGCGCCCAGCAGGCGGACGCCATCACACACAGCGCACAGGTCAGTCCACTTTACCCATCAGCCCCGGCTGCTGCCGACAGCGTCGCCCTCATCTGTGAGGAAAGTAAAATCTGAAGCCAGAAGAAACTGCATTCATGATTCTATAAGTGTTGGATGGACAGATGGAGGAGTACGTACATACGTAGGTAGGTAGGTAGGTAGAGAGGGAGGGAGGGAGGGAGGGAGGTAGTTAGGTAGAAACGGAGGGTGGTAGGGAGGGAGGGAGGTAGTTAGGTAGGTAGGTAGATGGATATGTAGATGGATGGATTGATGGGTATGTGGATGGATGATTGATGCATAGATACAGTAGAAAGTTAAGTGATAATAAGGTGTTAATGTTAATGATAGTCCCAGTCAGTCTGGCTCAAGTCCTAGTCAAGTCAGCACTCTGACACACTGACAGCTGTTGTTGCCTGTTGGGCTGCAGTTTGCCATGTTCTGATTGGAGCAGATTGTTGATGCTAAAGTCAGAACCTGGGAGGGTTTCTGGACAATATCTGTTATTGATTAGTGTTGTTATTGATTTACAATAATAAACATATACATACATTTTCATGAAGCAGCATATTTGTCCACTCCCATGTTGATAAGAGGATTAAATACTTGACAAATCCCTCTTTAAGGTTCATTTTAAATGTTCCCGATCAAACACTTTAATCGACTGAAACACACCTTCAGGCTGTGAATCCATACTCTTAGTGTAGTTCAGAGGAGTTTTTCCCAGGAGGTGAAGTGTTTGTAAAGCCACAGATATCCTCTGGTTTTAGTCTTTTTACATAACTTGCAGTAAGTCTTTAATTTGTGCTGCTGCTTTATGGACGCTGTCTTTACATCCCCCCCTGCTGAGCGTTATGAAACTTCCCTTCCTGTTATCCTGCTATTAAAGCAGCCGCAGACGCTTAGTTAACCGAGCGTAATCATTCGTGGGTCTCAGCCGTGGGACTCGTGAGACCTTGAAACATCCCACCGGGGAGCACTTCTACGCCGCCCGCTGCACCAAAGTCAGCATTTCTTTCAGGAAAGCGGATGAGCAGCTCCCCTCCCCATTACGCTGATTGAAGGAGGGTTATTTAAAGCGAGTCCTCGGCCACCCCGGCGAAGCCCCGAGCCTCGCGTCAGCACTATAAATAGCTGAGTGGCTGTAGAGGCCCAGACTCTGACCTCGGATAAGCAGCCCCTCAGTGCTGCGCCGGCTTGACGAGCTGGCAGCCTAATTAACCACCTAATGAGCGTGGGAACGCTGTTCGCCGCTTACACCCACACCAGCCCCCCACCACCACCACCACCGCTGCTGCTGCCCCCCCCCCCCCCCCGGGTGGAAAATATGAAGACATCCCCACATTCATACTTTCCTCCCTCTCTCAGTTTCTGCCTTTGTGTTGCTCTCTGGGAATATTTTTCTTTCTTTTCCTGCTTCGTTTGTGCCCACTGAGTGTTTATTCCTCCCCTCTATAATGCATGAAGTTTCTCCCAACAGAATTGGTCGGTTTACACAAACGTCGGGCCACTCACAAGTTTCTCCGATAATTAAACCCCATTGATCGGAGAATAAATGATATCTTGCTGACTGTTCTCCTCTGAGTGCAGACTTCTGTTGCTTTACCAATGCAGTGATGTGTCCTTATTCTGTCTGGTGTGTGTGTGTGTGTGTGTGTGTGTGTGTGTGTGTGTGTGTGTGTGTGTGTGTGTGTGTGTGTGTTTCAGCATGCGTTACGCCTCCTAGCCTTTGGACAGCTTTACAAGGTCTTGAATATGGATCCTCTCCCCGCCAGCAAGCCCTCACCAAGGCTGTTAGAAGGTGTGTGTTTTCTGCTCATGTTTGTGCATCATCTCTATTTTCCTCGTGTATCCATGTGCGTCTGCATTTGGATTCCTCCTTGTAAAGCAGCTCGCATCCTCTTCTGTTTAGACGCACTGTGGTAAAAGTTAATGATGTGTTTGGATGGCGTGCGAGTCGCTGTGATGTTTCAGGTGATGATCAGTGCGTTTTGTTTGCAGGCGGCTGTCAGAAGAGGCTTCGGGAGGACGTCGGGTCAGATGACAGAGACTTCATCAAAAGGATGAAAGGTGACTTTGAGCATCGACTCGCTTGTTTCAAAGAATCTCAGTTTGCTCAGATGATTGTACTCTTCACAGCGGACTAGTGAAGAATACAAAGACCTAAAGGCAGATGGATACATGTGGCCGACAGCAGCCTTATACAGTATTAAATGCTGTGTTTAGGGCTGTAGGGTCACACATGATTCAAACATGTTGAATATATCTGATACATCAACTCATTTAATCGGGATTAATAGCAAATTAATCACATTTTTTATCTGTTCAAAATGTACCTTCAAAGTAGATTTTGTCAAATATTTAATACTCAAATATGCTGCATTCTGCAAATGTATGTATATATTATTATTGGAAATCAATTAACAACACTAATCAATGCCAGATATTGTCCAGAAACCCTCCCAGGTTTTGACTTTAGCATCAAAAATCTGCTCCAATCAGAACATGGCAAACTGCAGCCCAACAGGCAACAACAGCTGTCAGTGTGTCAGAGTGCTGACTTGACTATGACTTGATCCAGACTGACTGGGACTATCATAAAGTGGACATGTCTGTAAAGGGGGGACTGGTGGGGACCCAGAGAACCCATTTACATCCACACATCTGGAGGTCAGAGGTCAACTTGGAAATGGACAGGGCAGTTTTTGCCAGTTTGGAGCGTTATTTATCCTCTGTGACAAGCTGGCATTCATTCCTTGATTCACTGTAGCTCTAAATCTGAGCCGCTACAACCTAAAAATCGCTAGTTGTGTTAATGCGTTAAAGAAATTAGTGGTGTTAAAACATATGTGTGTTAACGTGTTACTGTGTGCGAAACATGCAACATTATACACAGAGAAGCAGATGATGTTACACTTGGTGACGAGCTCATTATGGTTTAAGTGTCAAAACTCAAAGTTTAGGACTTGGGATTTGACTCGGGACTAGACTTGGCACTTGTGCAACGACTAAGGCCCAGACACACCAAGCCGACAGCAAAGAACTAGCGATGAAGGACTATCGTTGCATCGCCTCATGTCGCCTTTGTCATGACACTCGAACACACCACAGCGACTACAGCTTACGACCAGTTAGCGCGTACATTCAACGCCTGCATGAGTTGAAATAACTCTGCACACCAGCAGGTGGCGGTAGACTGTATTCATTCAAACAGGAGGGCCGAGGACGGCGGATATAAAAGCTGTTTGAATGATACAGACATGAAACAAAGCAGCGTTTGCTGACCCTTTTCACCATATAGCTTCAGTCCAGATGGCCGTTACTCTGAAAATATCTGTGTTGGAATGATCAGATGAGCTGAAGATGAAAAATGAGAAGAGCTTTCTGTGTTTTTCCTTCGTCGGCTAACTTTCCTCACTTTTGTTTTTCTTCTCATGCACTGATTCCTTTAAGCTGAACAGCCAATCAGAGTGATCTCTCTCACCAACGAGCTTCGCTGCCGATTCAATGCGCTGAATTGGCCGAAAAACCTCCGACAGAGGCAGACTAGAGCCGACGGTGCGGGACAGACCATAAAAACTAGACCGACGGCAGCTCCCCGACGGCCCCAGACTGTCAGCTCGGTGTGTCAGGGCTTAGTGTTGGGTGTCAGGTCAGTATATTAGAAGCATCACGTGGAGGCTGACAGGAGGAAACTAGGCGTTTGTCTCTTAACAGCAGATAAGTGGATATTGATTGAAGACTCTGACAAAGACGAAAAGCTCTGGTGTTCAGTGTGTTTGTGCTGGACAGCTGTAAACTACAGCTGACTGTAAACAAGGTGCTTTCTGAAAGGCTTTGTGTAAGAGCGAGTCAGTGGAGCCGAAAGCAGCGAGACTGAGCGTTTCTTAGAAATTAGGATGCTCTCTGTTTGAGGATCAGGACGGCCTGTCAGGTTAAAGCTGCTGTCAGACGGTATTCACTTGAACCTCTGCATCAGAGGAGGGAAGATACCCCAGCCCTGACGGGATGTGGTCCTTTGTAGGCCCGAGTTTGTCTGTTATCTCCACAGGATCATATTTGGAATCCAGTTTAGTGCATTGAATTGTCACCAGCTCACTGTATCTCCAAGTGGCGTCACTCACCGTATCACCCAGCTGCATGAAACTGCTTAAAAAAGCTTTAAATTCTTCAAGGAGCTGTTGCGACTGTGGCTTTTAAGTGAAATGTTTCCTCGAAGCAGAAAATTGTCTGAAGTTATCAGATTTCCAAATAGCTGCGAGTGAGAAGAGAAAAAGAGGCTGGTGAGGGGGAGTCGGTCTGCTCCGGTGTTCAGGTTAGAAAAGGTCTTCATGTCAGTGTCTTAATGTCAAACTGTCTGTCAACGGTCTTCAACCATCCAGGTCTTCATCAGGACATAACAGAGAGGTTAGTTCACCTCAGTGTGCTGTCAGGGAGATCCTGATTCTTGTGATAGCATGGAAATAAGGAGGTTTGTAAGAGTTAACAAGATAACACCACGAATTTCTTCAAAGCATTAACGCAACTGGCGATTTTTACGTTGTAGCTCAGTTTTAAATCTAGAACGAAACTACAAAACCTGATGAATCCATCGGTACCAACCATGTCGCACCAGCTAATCATGAAGGAGGTTACCGTAAATAACACTCCAAACATGCTCTGTTGGCTATTTCCAAAGGGGTCCGTTGACCTCTGACCTCCAGATGTGTGGATGTAAATGGGTTCTCTGGGTCCCCACCAGTCTGCCCTTTACAGACATGCCCACTTTATGATAGTCCCAGTCAGTCTGGATCAAGTCCTAGTCAAGTCACACTCTGACACACTGGTTGTTGCCTGTTGGGCTGCAGTTTGTCATGTTCTGATTGGAGCAGATTGTTGATGCTAAAGTCAGAACCTGGGAGGGTTTCTGGATAATATCTGCCATTGATTAGTGTTGTTATTGATTTGCAATAATAAATATATACATACATTTGCGTAAACAAACCTATTTGTCCACTCCAATGTTGATGAGAGTTTTAAATACTTGAAATCTCCTTTTAAGGTATATTTTGTAAAAAATGTGATTAATGTGCAATTAATCATGATTAACTACGGACAGTCATGATTAAATATTTTCATTGACTGACAGCCCTAGAAATAAGTTAAGACACATCTTTATTGATCCCTGGGGAGATAAGTTCACATGCACAGCAGCACAGAAACGGGCTGATAATAATAATAATGCTGTAATTATTTGAATTAAAATAAGAAATGAATGAAATTAGAGAGGTGACATTAAAGATGCTGTTTACAATATATACGTAACAAGATGCACTGAAGAGGCCGACGCATGCTGGTGCTCTGACACCAACAGGAAGTTTGGCCTGTTTACCAGCAGGAGGTTCAGCTCAGTCTAATTCACGCAGACGTGATACCCACATTTTTAAATTCAGTGCGACTTACACTTTCAGAGGATATCACTACCTCAGATGTCCATCATGAATACACGTCCATAAATCTGCGTAGAAACGCTCCTTATAACTCCAGAACTTTCCTCAGTATAGTTGTGTTTTTACGTTTTCTTCAGTACCAAAGTAATCCTGTGATGATTGTCAGTACATTCATACGTACAATGTCAACGAGAGCTGCTAACTGCTAATTCGGCATCACAGTGACTCTATGAGACTATTGTGTAAATACTTGTATTTGCATTAATGTGTATAGTTGAAAAGGAGTTCAGTAGTGCACTTCTGGTAGCCATGATGTGTGAGCTACTGTATATACAGTGCAAGTATGTAGGTAAATATACATAATGATATACTGTATTTAAGGATGTAATGTTTCATAAAATACACATGGAATATACTGTATAGTATACTGTACTCTATATACTAGTAATACAATGCTATGAAATGTATATAAATTGAAGATAATATAGAATATACTATAATAATACCAAAATACAATATAATACTAATGTAATGTTATTATATAGCAATATGATTCAGTGTAAAATGAAATATGAGATGTATTACTACTTCATTTAAAGGGGCTCTTTGTAAGAATCAGAAATTGATTAATATTGACACTAGTGGCCGACACACGAGACTGAACGTGACTGATCGTTAACGTTAGCAACATTAGCAGCTAAAACAACAACATCACTATTATATTTCACATGCTTGGCAGTAACGTTAAACAAACGAGGTCCCTCCATGAACGGACGGCCCGGCCGACGTTGGTAACTTTTCCTGCCTCGGCCTCCCGATCATGGTCACAACACGTGTACGTTCTCGGTCTTCACAGTGTTTGCCGGATGAGCTTCACTACATATAACTTTGTTTGTTTTTTTTTTTTTTACTTCCTCTGACTTTGCTGAGTCGTGGTGGCGGCTGGACATTTGTTTGGTCTTCAGGGTCAGTTATAGCTAAACCAATAAACCGAATAGAGCTAAGTAACCTACTCAACAGAAAGGAAACAAAAGACAAATACTAACCTAACTCCTATGAGAATAAACAGGAGCTAAGAGGTTACACAGAAGTGCAGCCTTCCCCTACCAAACCTGGACTGTATACATGTATTTACAAATTTCAGCACATTTCTATGGTGTGATTCACAGTCCTTTACAGCACATACACCAAAATACAGAAATAAATATATTATAGGGTCCTCCACATTAAAAGCAGTCTACAGGCTGATAGAGGAAGGACTTTTGATTTAGATTAGGTTACAACCTGTTCACACATTGGCAATAAAAATGATTTGTACTGTAAAAAGTTGCATACAGTCCCTGAAGTGTTGCTTCAGCAGCATGACTATATTTTGGTTGGCAGGTCCTGCTGCAGGCTGAAGGACAGTTACTGAGGTTGAAATGTTGATTCTTCATCACTTAGATGTCGAGAAATCTTTCACTCCTATCCTGAGCCACATTGGCATCTTTCTTTTCCTACAAATCAAATCAAATCTGTGCTCACTGAGTGCCCATAAAGTTCAGTCATCCTCGGCAGATAATGGACAAAATCTTGGAAGTCGCTGTGCTAAAGAGAGACCTTACAGTAAATGTCACTTTTCAGTTGTAGCTCTGTAGTTCAGAAATAATCGGCACAACCTCACATTAAAGTCTAATTTCGTTTGTGTTTATTTTCTGTTTCCACTGTCGTGGAACAGCAGAACAACTGACTCTCCTCATTACGAGACTACCAGAATATTTGGACACAGTTTCTCTGAATAAGCTGCACTAGGGGAGCATTTGCAATCATTGGAGGTTATATTTGTCTTGTTGCAGCATCATTTTTGGCTGGATCACTGAGTGACCGATGGAGTGGAGGGACACGATTGGACGTCATTGGTTGTTGCTCTTTCAGAATCAAAAGGCGGGAACAGTCCTTTACGCAAATGAACCCGTCCACGGCTGGCTCGTGAAACTTGGACTAAGCTGTCAAACTCGGCGATCTGGTTCTAAATGAAACCAGATTCAACTGTGCTGTAGCCAATTTCTCGCTCAACAGAAAGTTCAGGAGCAGGCCGCCATGTTGTTTCCTGTTTGAGCAGCGAACCAGGAACCAATCAGGTGCATTCAAGTCCCTAGTGTCCTCGCCGGACCTGGT